>LKNJ01003478.1:0-46548 GCA_002120245.1 Maccullochella peelii
CCAAGCACAGAACCTTGTGGAACTCCTTGACTAACTTTGGTGTGCATAGAGGAATCGGGTCCACTACAACATCTTAGTATCTAATTTTATTAAGTCTGTTATTTAACCAATTCCAGTTCAGTTCATTGCCTAATATATTTCTCTGTCATGAAAGCAGTAGGAGATGTGCTATATTATTCAGCAGGAAAGCATGAAAATAAGTAAGCAGTAGCCTGTGCAGGTATACAGTATGTAATGATTTTTAAATATCCCATTGATTTTCTCTGCTATTGTATTTCTATTGTGATTTTAACCACATTTATAGCAGCCACAGTATCAGTATCATATTATAGTGATTATCCTATCCAGGGCTTGACAGATAACAGTATATATTCACATCCTCATCAGCATTGACACAGCTAGCGTGGCAGCATATTTCAGCACAAACAGGAGAACACACATCGCTGCAGTGTTATCAGCTGTCAGTGCCAGTTTACCAGCGTGAAACTAGAGCAGGGGCAGAAACCGTTTCTATGATGAGTGTCAATTTACAAAGATGAAGACGACTGGCGTACCAGTGGCGTTTGTTAACGCGCATTCAATTTATTTTTAATTTATGCACTGATACTTTGTTTCACCATTATTGGAAGTTTGACCTTGTTTATAACTACAAATGTTTATTCTTGCTAGGGGAAAGTTCATGTTTCCAAGAAAAAAATTGTTCCTCTGGAGAGTATGAAATTGCTCAGTGAATTTTGCGCATTGAGATCTATTGTGTATGAGTAGAACCTTTGGCCTGATGGTGGCGTCTGAACAAAAAGGTAACAGGGTCAGCTAAATTATTAGACATCATCACCGGCGGGCATAAATATCTACAGCATATTTCCATTAGATTTTTAAGATTGTGTACCTTTTCATGGACTTAAGTGTTGGTAAGGGGGGAATTATAACCTCATGGTGATGCTAAATGAAAGGTCAGGGGGTCCCCAAAATCATTAAGGATTATATTTATATTTATACCAAATTTCATGGCAGATAAGATGATCAGGAAGGTAAATTCTTATAAAGCTGTTGCGGTTCTCATTAATTGCCTGCAGAGGATGTTAAAGGTCTTAGCTGAAATAAGGCCCTTTTAAGAAAAACAAAACAAGAGCTGTAGTAGCAGTGAGATTATGCTACTACTATGAAAAAACTATTTAAAATGAGAGTAATATGAGAAATTAACCAATTAGTAATTGAAAAGAAGTCAAAGCATCGCCACTGTTAACATCTAGTCTATAGTCTAATCTTTCAGTCCATAGATAGATTATGTAACTCTCTTCATGACATCACTTCATGACAAGACGCATGACAGTGGACAGTGTCTTTGCTTGAATGGTTTGGCTTTGCTGATACTTTGGTTTCTCGCTTTCCACACTCTTGAGCGCTTGTATTGAGGTTATGGGGTCACAAGCGAGATCGGCTTCCTTCGATAGGAAGTCTACAAACTCCTTGAATGGTGGGTACCCGGCGTTTGCTTGTCTGGCTTCCATCGCTTTGCGGTTCCATCTGGATACCAGCCACTCTGGCAATTTCAGCAGGACCCTTTGACTCTCATTGCAGTCGTTGAGAACTTCCAATGTCTTAATGTGGGGCATTGCAGCTTCGCAGCTCTTAAGGAAGTCTGCAAGTTCACAGCCATCCTTAGAGCTTATTTTTGGCCATCCGTGCAGCTCGTCTCTGAAGGACTTCCCAATTATGAATGGGTCTCCAAAACGTTTTTCCAACAGCTGCCAAGCTGAGTCATATGCTGCTTCGGTGCCCAGTAAGAAAAATCCTTCAACGGCTTTCTTTGCAACGCCACCTAGGTACTTTCTTAAGTAATACAGTTTTTCGTTCTTTGGGATGTTTTTCCTGTCTATTAATGTTTCGAAAGATAATTGCCAGTCTTTAAACTTCAAAGGATCTCCAGTGAATAGTGCAGGCTCTGGTGTTGGAAGACGATTGGCGCTCATAGCTTCTGCTAGCACACTGACCAAATCAGAGCCGTTCTGTACTTGAGGCAGGGGCATTAAAGTTTGTGGAGCTTGAGGTGTTAATTGCAGACTTCGGGGAGTAGAAGCTTGACTTGTGACTGGCAGAGATTGAGGGATGAATGGGGGACTTGAGGCATGGAGGACTTGCGTTGTAACTGGCAGAGATTGAGGCATGAATGGAGGACTTATGAGGTTAAGAACCTGAAATTCTCCTGCTGGACTGACATCATACAGCAAATCAGCTGCTTCTTCAACTTGATCATAGACCTTTACTCGAGCCTTTGCAGCATTCAACTTATGCACTTCTTCCAGGCGTTCAAGCTTTCTACACTTCTCTTGCATTGTTTGTTGTCTGGCTAGTTTCTCAGATTCAAATTGTGCTAGCCGCTGTTTATCTTCAGCCTCTAGCCTTTGTAGTTCTGTTGCTTCTCTGTCTTGTTCATCCAACACTGCCAGAACTTCCTGTGATGCGGCAACTTCAGCTGCAGCCTCATTTCTCTTGACTGAGAGGATGCTGGAGTGGTTAGAACCACATTTTGATTGATGTGACAGTGGCCTTGATAGAGAACCTGTTGAGTCGAGGATTGATCCAGCATCAGGCCATGGTTCTTCCTCTTCNTCTGCTGTACGCTCTTCCAGTCGCCTTTCTGCCTTTCGAATAATGAATCCTGAGAGCGCTATGCAAGTGTCAACTCTGCGCCGCAGGTCTGATTCAGGAGTTTGCTTTTGACGTAGCTCTTCATAAGTGACCTTTACATCAGAACAGGTGCTTTCAATGTTCTTAATCAGTTCATTCAATTCGTCTTTGGAGACTTCATCAGTGTAATACACTTTGTAATAGTCATTATGTCAGCTATTTATAAATATGTAATACTGCTGTGAAACATATGATGAAATGCAAGCAGAAAATGTTGCAGTGTTTGTGAAGCCACTTTGTATACAATTCAGAATAAGTTGGATAACCACTTTGTTGTATAGTTTTGATATATTTGGTTGATCTAGTTTGGGCTGGATCAATACTAACATTTCTAATGTTGATAAATTCCCAATTTATTGCTGTGAATTGTGAAGGCTGAAGACTACCTTGTACTACTGGAGAAGCCACAGCTGCTGCCAACCAGTGGGTAAAATTAAAGGGGCTTTCACACCGCAGTGAGATACCTCGCCGCCTCCAGTTATCTCAATGTGGGGAAGGCGGCAGAGGGGAAGTGGTTTCGATCATGGTGGTAGGGGTATGAAGCGGTTGCCTCCCACACAAACACACACAGATTTTGCCCTGCTGCCTACACTTCACCATGCTGAAATTCACCTGACTTTGACTAATCAAATAGAAGGGGGCAGGCATCGCAGTGATGAGCGATGGAGGAGCTGATAATGCTAGTGTCTGAATACCTGGGGTTGTATAACACTAGCGCTAGCTGGCGCTAGCTACTTATAAGGACAAGCAGAACACATAAATTCAATGCATTTTGATTTGATTGGTTGAATCCAGCAGGGCCTGACGTTTTATTAAAAAGCAATCAATACGTTCCACTTGCACATCCAATTGTGGAACCAATGATTGATTTTCTTGGGGAATAATTTACATGTTGCCCAGATAGCTTGCACAGCTTAAAATGTAGCAGTACTTTAAGTTGCATTAAAAGCATTGTTAGTGTTTTATTATGAACATGGAGTAATTATTAGAGTAGGCTAACCCCAACTGCAGAATGGCACTGGATTTGGCAGAAGTTGGGTAGTGTCTAATTGTGTCTTACTGGTAGTGAACTAGGCACAGGTGAATTAGAAATCTCAGCACAAAATAAAGACAAGATAGAACTTTATTAATCCTGAAGGAAATTCTTGTGCCAGAGATTGTTCAAAAATTACAACAACAAGAATACAAAACAAGAGTAATAAATGTAAAGTGTATAATGAGTAAAGACAAAGAGTGCCTAATAGAATAACAATAAGATACATTTGTAAAATAAGAAAGTAAACTAAAATGGAAACGTGATATTGCATATGATGATAATGCAGGATAAATATTGAAAATGATTAAAATGGTGCCACTGCCAATAGCATACTTTGAATCACAGCTAGAGACAAACCACGTTTCAAGAGCTGTAACGGGGAAACAATTAAAGATGGTGAGGTTAAGATTTGATCCTGGAATGCATGAATGTGTATCTCTCAGACCATTAATAAGAGTCATTGTATGCTGGCCTCTACTTTTAGTTAATCATTTATTTTGTGAATGATATATTGGATGTCAAGGGAAATTTTCTTACCTCTGACTGTTTAATTTCAAAATATGGGGATATACAAGACATTGCTATATGCAGCTATTGTCTGCAATCCCTTTACTATGGAGAACTATGATCAACAAATCTCAAGATATTGTCCAGTCAAATACTGTAGGTGGTTGTTGCCCTTCCATTAGAAGCTATAAATGGTTGGCAAAATGTAAAATCAAGGCTGACATGTATCATTTCTTTATGTGTTTTGAGAACATAAGCTCTCATCCATATCATTCCAACATATTGGAAAAATGGGTTTGATACTCCTCTTCCTTGGTTTAAAAATATTTTAAAATATTACAAACAAGATGCTTAAGTTATGGAGAATAACTGAGGACAGTATCTGTAGATTCTGTGCCAATGAGGAGGAGGACATGATGCTTTTATTTTGGTATTGTCCAGTTGTTGCATCCTTTTGGCAGCAGGTGGCAGATTGGTTATCTATCTCAATATTATTTGGGGTTTTCAAGATGATCAAAATTTGTATAGTTGTTTATGTTTGTGATGTAAGTTATATTTGCTATTTGTGTTGTGCAAGTACTGTATATGTATTTTGAGGTTGTGTAAAAATAAAATAAATTTAAAAAAGCGTAATTTGGCTCTTGGTACATATCTTCAGTGACAATCATTTTAAAATAAGGTAAGGTAAGAAGGTTATATTCTCAGGCAAATCAATATTTAATCCTCTGAATCCTGAAAACTACAATTCACAATCATCATGCAATGAATAAAGACAATTTTAATGTAAATTGCATGAAAATAGCGACAAATTCCATACAAAACAACCACAAAGAGAAGAAAAAAGGACTTCAAAGACACACAAAATGACCACAAAAAAGCAAAACGACAACAAAGAGACGCAAAACAACTGCAAACACAATAAGATCAAAATCGACATTAGTCATTTTGTGACACTTTCAGTCTGGGTTTCTTGCTCCTGTGTCTCATTATCTGACCATGCCTAAAGTAGCTTTATTTGTTTCATTCCAGGTATTGATATTGTCTGTTACTTTCTACTTACTTTATTTGTGTTTTGTTCTTCTTGTGGTTTTTCTTTTCTACAGTCTCGCTTTCCCTCTTTTAGTTTTAATGTCTTTCTTTTTTTATTACTATTATTACTTCTTATGCTGTTCCTGATACCATATCTACCCCTCTCTCTCTCTCTCTCTCTCTCTCTCACACTCACACACACACACACACATATTAACAAATAAAATACCCATTTCCTCTTTTTAAACATACTTAGAAATGCACACAGTTGGGTGTTGCAAAGATAAAGAAAACATTTAAATATGAAGTAAGTTGTGAAACTTGAGTAAATCATTTATATATCAAAAGAGAAAATGAAAGAATGATCTGGAGACAAAAAATTGAAAGCCTACTATATTCCCACCCTGAAATAAATACTTTCCACTGCTGGTTTCTGGTGCTGCTCTGTAGGCTGCTGGAGGAGGAAGCAGGGGGATTACCAGATTACCAGGGAGTTCCCCTCCTCCCTTCCACTCTGTGTAGCTGTTGGGGAACTGTTACTCCAATGGAAACTTTCTCACAACACTGTAAGAACTGCATTGTAACTGAATAGC
The DNA here is from genome assembly GCA_002120245.1 of Maccullochella peelii. NCBI lineage: Eukaryota > Metazoa > Chordata > Actinopteri > Centrarchiformes > Percichthyidae > Maccullochella > Maccullochella peelii. Next base: position 5,857 of record LKNJ01003478.1, read on the forward strand.
ACAGAGCCAGCGAAGGCAAGTCATGGTGTCTTACGTAATACCAAGGCTAAAATTGTCCACTGCCGCTTGATGATGAAATTACAGGTGCGCAATGTTGTAGAAATAGTACCAAACCCTTCCACTGTCATTCCATGAGTAAATAAATACACGCTGTAACAAAATAACTGTCAGGGCCATTATATGTGAAATCACGAAGAATCCTTTTTTGATTGTAGTTTTTGTGGAGTTTGGATCTGTCACCATTAAGGATGCCTTTCATTTGATTTTGATGTTTTTAATATCCACCCACTTAATCAACAGAAATTAAAAGTAGGGCTTCATCAGAAAAGAATGCTGTACATAGAAAGAGAAGTATTGAATTTTGGGTTTATAACTCAACATCATATTTAGCTACTGCAGAAACCCAAATTTGGGCAAAGGGTAGAGCTGACGTGGGATCAGTAAGAGGAATGAGTGTGTGAGCAGTAAACCACAACTGACTGTGATAGGCTGAGACAGCTGTTAAACAAACATGCTCCTAATGTCACAACATTTTGAACCTTTTTTGTTCTGTTGTCAGTCTGCCAGTAATGTAGCCTGCCATTTTAGACCCTGCCATTTTTTCACTGTCCAGTTTTCTCCACTGTGTTCCTACTTTTCCTCACCCCCTGACCTTCACACCCACCCGCACACCTGCTCCCAATTCCCTCATCACGTCCCCAGTACATATACCTGCTCTTTACTATTTTCCCCTGGCGGATCATCTATTGTGCCATCCCAGCATTAGTGTTCCATCTTTTGGATTTTTGCCTCCTATGTCCCTTTGGATTTGGTTGCCTGTTCTGACTGCCTGCCTGTTACAGAACCCTGCTTCGACCCATGATCCAGTAATCTTTGCTTTAAACTTACCTCTTCTGTCTTTGAGTCGTGCATTTGAGCTCATATTTTGTTGTACTGAGACATTACAATACAGTCTGGTCTGTATTGACTCACTCGACTCAGATCTTTGTTCCTGGCTGCTCAAGGCAATACCATCCACTGGCACAAGCAGCAGCTTTCAAACATCACTTGTGGCCTGCAGGAGATCCTGGAATCAGTCTGTGTGCAGATCCAACAGCTGCAGACCAGGTTCAGCAGTCAATGCCTCCTGCAAGCTCCCTCTCCACCAGCTCCTTGTCCTGCTACAGCAGCTAAACTTTGCCTTTCTCCTCTTTGTGAATGATCCTCCGGGGATCAGGTTTATGTTGCTTTTTCCTCAATCAGTCATCCCTCATATATTCAAACTGCTGCTCTCTTTACCCTCAGGACGCTCCTGTGTGGCTTACATTATTTCCCAGCTCACAGTTTGTCAGCTAGGATTCATAAATTTGCTGTTGACAAACAGAAGTGTATTTGGTAATACAGTATTTTGGTGAAAATGTGAGTGTTCACAGCATACTGAGTATTGGGATGGGCAGCAGCAGAGAAATGGATTATGCTAAAGGGAGGTTTTAGAAGGATTTATGGATGTTGATACTTTTTTATTGGCTGTGAAACTGGGACATTGTTGGAATCCATTGTAAATGTTGACTACAGCTGCAAAAGAACAAGTTACAAACTTTTCTGAGCTACCAAGTGTTCAATTCAATATATAGATTTTCAGTGGAGCTTGTCATTAAGGCTTCATTTGAAGCAATGTCAGTGATTCACCACATTTGCCCAAATCACATTCTGGTGATCAATACTAAACGTACAAAATTGCTGTAGTATGTGTTTATGATAGTTTCGGTTTCTAATGAAGCTTGGGCCGCCACTCCAATAGCGAGACAAATATCTTAAAACTTCTGCAGATATAATCCAAACTATCTGCTTGGCATGACTCCATTGGGGCTAATTTGGGTGAAGTGACGCATCAAACTGATAGTGCAGTTAATGTTTTGTGTGTTTTAAGGAAACATGTTACAGCCTCTTCCACAGTGCACAGTAAGAGGCCATAGAATACTGGTTGTTGTACCCTCAGGTTGACAAATTAACCACAATGCTGCAACTTCCTCCCCATCAGCATCAGTAAATTCTTTCTTCCGACCGTCAAACAATTATTTGCTCTGTTTTGTTTTACCCTGTAGGGCGTAGAGCAGCTAAGATTGTTTTTTGTTTTTTTTACATTTTCTAGTTCCACATCCTAGTTCTAATACAATGAACACAGCCCTCACAGACCTACTTTTCTTTTCAAATAATTTTTTATTTAAACATTTTTACAGCACCACAGCATTATTTGCAAAAGTCAGTTAAAAGATTAAACCGATTATCCGCTTCAATAACATAACATATTGCATTTAACATAAAGAGTACAGTCTAGACCTGCTCTATATGAAAAAATGCCCTGAGATAACTTTGTTATGATATGGCGCTATATAAATAAAACTGAATAAATAATTTCATAAATTATGTATAAAATCCAGCACAAATACTGTTTAGGGCATTCATTAGAAAAACACATAACACACAGAAATAAATAAATAGATAAATAAATAATTAAATAAATAAAATAAATATGATAATATTATGTTGAATAAATACATCCTCTAGAATCTACTTCTGTCCGTAGTGACCCAATAAATACGCAGTAGTTATAAAACATTCGCTCAAATGTCAGACATTAGAGATTGAGTACTTAAGTACATAAGTAATCAACATTACATTACATGACATTACATTCAGTACATTAGTAATTAAGTACATACAATAAGTACATAGTACTAACATTATACACCAGTGAACTCTTTTGTTCATTGCTACCGCCAACATAGCTCAGTTTACTTGCAAACTTTAAATGACTTCTTAATGCAGTCATTTAAAGTTTGGGTGTAAAGTCTATACCGAAAGCTGCATGGACTGTTTAGTGCAGTGTAAACTTTCTGTGGGCACTTAACATTCAACAGTGTAAATGAGTTCAGGTGGAGCAGCTGGCTGCAGGCCTCACAGTGGAGCCACCTGATACCTGATGGCTTTTCTTAATGTACATTCATATCTTCACTTATTGCCCTCAGTCACCTGTCCTCACAAGGCAAACACACCAAAGAAAGTTTTTCCTGGTTCTTCTTCCAGGTTGGGCAGCATCTTCTCCTCCATCACCGTCTTCAGTCTGTCCCCTGCCCTCAGGTTGAATACAGCTCCCATGTACACGGCCGAGAACCAGCTCCCCTCTTGATCCGGATCGCTGCTGGCTGTCTTTTGGCAGGCAGTGCGGACAGAGTGCAGGATGGTCTGGTAGAACTTACTGGAGTCGTCGTTCCCATACGATTTGGACCAGCGCTTTACAGTGTGACTTAGGTGGACCATGGACTTGGAGGTGGTGTCATCAGCGTCGCTGCTGCAGCTGACCCGGAAAGACGCTTGGCTGTAAATGAAATAGAGGCCATTTCGAGGAATCACAATTTCATTGTTGTTGAGTTCCAGCCCTCCTTGAGAGTGGGACTGGTCCACCTGATTCTTCCATTCCACTGAGGTCTTCATGTGAGGGTTGTATTCTCCTATTGAAGAGTATAAAGAAATGGTGAGGGAGATTATAACAAATTCCTGACAGTTGGAGTGAAATAAGAATCAACTATTAAGGCAATGGTTTGAAACATTTTTCAAACTGTTGCAAACAGGGAAGATTCCAAGGAATGTTACTATCCATCAGAATGTGACTTGTATTTGATGTGGCTCAGGAATAAATAAGTAAGAGTCCTACCACATCCTTAGGTTTACCTAGAAATCTGCTTCAGGTATCTCTAGTACCCACCAAAGGGACTCGATTTGCCTTAATGTGCCCTAAAACTTCCTAAACAATCCCTAGAATTTCTTCAAGAACCCCATGAACAAGCCAACTCTTTGTCTAAACTGCAGGTTGAAGCCAAAGGAAGTTTTAGGGCTTCTTGAGAAATCAAGAAGCCCTAAAACTTCCTCAAGAAGCCCTTAAATTTCTTCAAGGAGCATAAGAACTTCCCCAAGAACCCACAAAACCTCCTCAAGGAGCCCTTAATCTTCCTCAAAAACCCCAAGAAATTCCTCAAGAAGCCCTAGAACTCAGTCAGGAAGCCATAGAACTTCCTGACCACTAACCCTAACCCTAATCCTGACCTACTAAATGGCCCCTAGAGGTGCCGCAAAGACCAGTGGTTTCAGAACCACTGGTCTAAGAAAACCAAAAGCAAAGATTCTACACAGAGTGCCAGTCCAAAATATATCTGCCATCAATTTTCTCACATTGTGCTTATTAAATGTATCAAATATATTCTTTGATGCTGAATATATTACTTGTTTTTACCTTGTAAATGAATGGCCGCTCTTACATTGGAAATTTGCCTCAATGTGTGATGAAGATCTGCAAAGAAGAGAAGACAGAGGTTTAAAAAAATGGGGTATACTACAACAGCTCCACTTTTTGCTATGTGACTTTCTGGTGCAATTAGTATCAGAATAAGAGTAGAATAAGTCACAACAAAGGTTATACTGCTATACTGATTTTACAACAATTAGACTACTGTTAGACCTTAGATTACTGTTACAGCGCTTTGGGAACCGTTTCAACAGTTGAAAAGCGCTATAGAAGTAAAAGTCAATTTACCAAGTCCATTTACAACAACTAAAGAAAAGCTATGGTTGGCTAATTATCAGTTATTAGATGCTACAAAGCCATCAGTATCCATCTTAAAAGTACAGTATTGAACTTTTGAGAGAATTAAGGAAAAAGTTCTCACCAAAATTGTCTCCATCTTGTCCTGGGTCCTGTTTCAAGAAGAGAAGGATAAAGAGACTGTTATAGAATTGCTGGGTTGAGGTGAGTTGGGCCTCTCGCTATGAGAGACATTGGGGCCCTTCAATAATTAACAGTCTAAGACTTGTGTTCCCACCTTGGCATGCCTGTTGAAGACGAGGACAGCAGCAGCAGCAGCAGCAGCGAGGCAGAGTGTGAACGCCAGCAGGGCTGTGGTTAGCTTTGAGCTGGGTTTGACACTCTGCGTTGTTTGTTTCCTGGCTTCAGTGGCGTCCAGCAGTACCTTGCATTCACCCTCCATTGTTCTGAATGAGTTCCTTCTATCACTTCAAGTCAAACTGGGCTCTTAGCAGCCTTATTTAGAGCTTTCTTTCTCCTACTACTGCTGCTGGTTAGCGAGTGGCTCTTAAAAACTGTTTCCTCCTAGGGGGGGAAACTCCAGTGATGTCACTGAGTGAGTGGAGATGAGGAAGAGAGACCCAGAGCCGGGGAACACACACTCCTACACGCATGGCATCTATATGACTGTATTATCCCAGTAGCAAATCCACACACCTGTGTAGAAATCTTTTACAACTCGCACTCAAACGCCCAAGTCTACAGATACTCACACACAGACAAGGATACACACATAATGACACATGCTCTCACATTCTGCCGTACACCTGCATACCAAATCACACAAACCAAAACTACAGAAAATCCACAAAACACACCTAGTCCACCATTTTAAACTATAAATGCACATTTTAGCCAATCATACCACATCAAATGTTGGGTGTTTACGTATGTTGTGGTGTACTGGTCATCTCTATGTGGGTCAAATATATGGAAACTGGGTTAAAGTGTGGGGTAACAAGCCACCGACACATCATTCAGTTACTCATCAAGACATCTGCCATGTTTGCAAGCATTGCCAAAAATTTGTCACACTGTCAGTGTATGATATTGCACTATGTGTTATAGCATAAAGTAAAATGAACTGCAACTGACGTGTCATTGTTGATCTACAGTTCATTGTGTCACTTCCCTTTTGTTTAAAAATATAGACAGATGCTAAAGCAGGGCCTTTCTGTTCAGCAGGAAAACTTTTATTAATGTGTAATATTTCCAGTGTACTGACCAGCGTCAAGGTGATTGTGGAAAATAGAAATAGAGTACAATGTAAAAAAGAAAAAGTGGTGATCTATCCTGGAAACTCAAGTTTTTTGTTTTTTTTTACAATAAATAAGTGCATTATATTGGAATTCAAGAACTATATGTGATAGCTGACCAAAAACTGTGTAATTACTGAGCCTAAATCATTCTCATATCTGACAAAACAATCTCACCACAACATTCTCACCTCAAGGCCAATTTAGTAGCAGTTCTGGAGCTTTCAATCTCAGCATATTATCTTCATTAGCAGATGGATTTTGCCCGGTTATGAAATTGTAGATGTTTAAATTTTCATTTTTTCTGAGCACTTTAAGGACTAATTATCCATGATGACTTAAAATTGTGTTGGGGCATGTTATACCTTTATTACAGAGACGTCAATCAAGAGATGTGTTGGGAATGACTTCCAACAAAAATCCTTGGCTGGACTCAAGATTGCAGCAAATGGGGCCACCAGGGCAACCAACCAACCAAGTTAATTCTCATAATAATCATGTGTATATATTCAGTGTATTGACTGGGATCAAGGCCACTGTGAAAAATTGAAATACAGTACAATGTAAAAAGGAAAACTGATAAAACGTGTTTTTAATGATAAATAGGTACATGATTACCTGAAACTAAATACTTTTCATAGCCATTCAGGTTAACATGGTGTCTATGACAACATCAGAGAACAACCAGAACTAGCACCTCAGATGAGTAAGAATGGGTGTGGATGTTTCATTCCTATAAGCAGACAGGAGTATGCATTGGAGAGTTAGTCAGAGATTGACTCAGATCAATGAAGATCAATACTAGCCTGGATTTGTTACCATGAATCTTAAAAAACAAGATGAAACGTTGACTGAGATAACTGCAAGTTGAAAAATGTGGATGTGTAAAATAGTGACAAACAGTTAGCTGGTCTTTTTATCGTCGCAGGCAACCCATGGCCTGGAAAGAGGAACATCCTCCATCATTTGCTGCCATAACAGTAAACTGCAAACTAGCCACAATTTACATCAGACATTGAACTTTCAGAAAATGTAATAGTAATATATAAAGAAAACATTTAAACTACAGTGCCGGCACTTCAAAAGTCACTTTGGACTAGCTGTCTTTTGTAGAGAAAGCAAAACTAATACACACAAAGACATCCATCTTACACTATCACTTCAGTTTGTTATTGGATTGCCTTCTTGACCCTGCAAACACACCCTGAGGATATGGAACCAAGTCTGTATCTCCTTTTGGTTTCATGTGGATAACAACTGATAATCGCCTGATGGCTGAAATCCCAGATCTGGATTACCACCAAAGTCTTATCAGTAGCTCCCTGGCCCCAGGCCTATCTGCCACCATATTTCAGAGAAAGCCACTCAGATGTTTTTTCTATCCCACAAGAAGGCTAAAACCCAAACCTTCTTGGTAGAGATAATGTAGAAGAAAAGATGGCGACTTAATCATAGACAACTTACAGTTTCAATTTCATTTTCATATGTAATAGTTTATGAAGGTTGTGCTAAATAGTAACAGTTGTCAAATTAAGGAGGCTTTGTGGTTGTATGACCATATCAACCCTGTGACTCCGTCATGGAGGATCAGAATTTTCATTCTTTACAGTAACTACAAACTTTTAAAAGCCACATTTCATGTCTACAATGGGGGAGTCATACTCAAAATATATTTTGGGTGGAGGTGCTATATGGAGGTGCTAAATGAGATCACTGATGGGATACCAGATAAGATGAGCCTGTGCTGTTCAAAATATATCTTAATAACTGGTTTTTCATTTCTATTATTAATTCTAAAAGTCCAAATGGGGGAAAAAAATACGAGCATCAATAGCATCTATAAGGCAAGCAAAATATAATATAGACTGCTGTGTGCACTATACGTGCACTTGAAAGTAACTGGGTACATACACAATGCGCAGAGAGTGGGAGGAACACAGCTCAGTCTTGCCCCAGCCCCCAGGGCACCCTATATGATCAAAGATAACATAAGCTACCCTCACTGTAAAAAGTTACACCATTGTGAGCTGGACAGTGCAACTTAGATTTTTCTTGATGACCCTAATGAAGACCAGTGGTATCAGTGTTCTGGTTTCTACAATAAACTTGTTCTCTAAAATACTGCAAGTGTTGATGGTGTTTCACTGAAATCTGTGGCCCCTCAGATTCTGTGACACTGGAGGTCAACTATGGCAAAAAGACGAGTAGGATTTTGGGTTCAGCAGAAAGCTCTATATCCTACTAGCCACTCATTTCTGCTATCACAGCTGCCAAATATGTGACCTAAATACCTGAATATAATGGGGTCATCATTTTGGAAACAGCTAAAACACACTATGTGACCATCAGTAGCAATATTGCTGAAATTCCAAATTAGGTCACAGAGCTGTAATATTGGAAGTTTTTACTGTCAGCTGCATTCAAACAGCTGATAACATGTGATCACTACCCACTCACGCTATCTTCTGGGTGGATTTTCTACCTTGGAAAGTGGGTTTGTTAACAATATAGTGAAAGTTAGCTGATCAGATGTTAGATTTGCTAGCTGACAAGCTGATATTATCACAGACACAATACGAATAATAGGTATTATTGTCATTGTCATTGTTATCTGAAAGCAGCACAAAACACTTTGTCTAGACTGTAAGTTGCACATTTACTGTAAAAACACAGTATGCTGCTGACTGCCACTGTTGACCACAAAGCTCTAAAATGGCCACTGAAAGCTGTGTTATATCACCTATATGCCCTTAATCGCACTGCTGTAATTTCCCAAAATGTAATGAAAACAATTCATGTTAGATTAATGCTAAATTATTATTTTTTACTGCAATAATCATCTCATTCCATACTCAAATAACTGGATTTTCTCAAAATCCAGTTCAACCTGAGGGAAAAGTAGCTTCACATAGAACTGTACAAAAACTTTATATTGTGATGGTAGTAAAAATATGGGCCCCCACGCACACTGGCCAGAACCACAAGACTATATTTAAACTAAAGAAATTGTTTCATTGCAGTGACAAACACCAATAAAATACGTAGCAGAAAAACAATTTCAACTTGAAGAATGAATTAAATGAACATTTACTTGATGCGTTAAGTAGAAATGTATGAAATAAATTAAAAAAAAAGAGGAAAATTATAGCATTGACCACAGACACTTATGTATAAGTATCACTTGACATCTCATTCAGTGAGAATGACTAAACTTGCTTTTCCAGTGAGGGTGGCTTCAGTAGGAGGGGAGTCTACCTGAGAGCAACAAGACAGGAAGGATGTGAAAAGAGAATTTTTTTCCCATAAACTGCCCCTTACGTGGTCTGTAGCCCACAGAAATTCCCCTTGTGTTGCGGTACATCACCCTGCTCTTCACGTTTTTTCTGTTTCTAAATCTGCCACAAGAAGCAAATCCTTCATCTAAAAAAGGATTTGATACTCTCCCCGGAGTCGCAAAGGAATACACAGTGTTTTTGTAGATTGGCCCACTGCTCAGCTTCCTCATTACAAGATGAGAACATATATAGACATCCACATACCCCTGGTAGGTCTTCAGCTCAACTCAAAAAAATGCTTCAAAAACTCTCTGCTTCCAAGAAAAGGTGGAGAAAATTATGTAATAATACTGTGTTACACAATGAATATGTGGTTGCTCACATACAATTACAACTTGATTACACCAGTTATATTCTTATACGTTACATTTGAAGCGTAATTGGCTCCCTTAATTTGATATAGTTCCTCTTAAATCAGGAAATAAGGATGGGACATAATGCAGGGAGAGAATTTCCATCTGGGAGAGTGGCCAGATTTGTAACATTTGGGTTATATGATGGGGACGCATACAGTTCCTTACTGTGCATGTGTACAATTCCATTTTTTTTTACACTTTTTACCATTTCCCATTCTGCACCCAAGCCTGGATGGGGAGCGCACAGGTGCCTGGTGATCTGCACCAATGGGGCCCAGTCAGACAACCTGAAAAACCACAAAGGATTTGCCTCTACATGAGCTCACACCTCTCAAGAAGGGACGTAATCATCCTGTTGCCAGCCACGAGGCTGGCAAAGGCAGAGGCCTTGGCATGTTGACCTCCGACTGCAGAAACTTGCCGTTGGTACATGGAAAGGAACCTCTCTGGGGGAAGAAGCCAGCGATGGTACAAGAGATAGAGTAATACCAACTAGATATAGTTGGGCTCACACACGGCTCTGGAAATAAACTGCTGTTATAAGGGCTGGACTTTTTTTGCAGTTGTTCAGGGTGAGAGATATTATTGGTATATTATTAAGTTTTCCTGTTCAAGGTCGCCTCTAGGTGACTGCGTGTTGAAGGGTGAAAGGGTCTGACTGTTGTCTGTGCCTTTGCACAGAACAGCTGTTCAGAGTTCCATTCTTGGAGTCTCTTGAAGTCACTTTGGTACATTTAAGTGGTGCTTTGTCATTAGACAGCTGTGCTAGTACGGGATAGTCCACAATGTTTGACTGTCCCTCATGTTCAAACATAAGGTAGTTCGTTAGGGTACTTAACACCAGAACACCTTAAGTTCAATCATCAACTTTGTAGTTGTTTCATGAGGTCCGCGGCCGTATGTCTTGGACACTCGTGTGAAGAGAGGAGTAGACCATTCACCTGGCCACCACCTGGTAGTTTGTTGGATCAGAAGGCCGGCAAGGCTACCAGGTAGACGTGAACCCAAAGTGTAGTGAGGGTTAACTGGGAACGCCTGGCAGAGGCTCCTGTTTGCAAAGTCAACTGTCACCTCTGAAAGAACTTTTCCTACATCCTGGGGGAGGCTGGGGAAATGGAATTCAAGAGGGCCATGTTCACAGCCTCCATTGTAGACACAGCTGTTTGGAGTTGTGGACAGAAGGTCATCAGTTCTGATTACAGCCGTAAACCAAGAACCCTTTGGTGGGCAGTGAAGGACGTTATCAAGCTCAAGAAAAAAATGTATTCCATGCACCACCAAGTGGAAGGACAGTGTTCTCAGCCAGCATCCAGGACACCTGGATGCTGGCTGAGAACACACAGGAGAGATGATACTATCCCATCTGTGCCTTGGAGAGGCCTTTGGATCTCCAAGGAGGGTATCTGGGCTGCTTTAATTCACCTGCTCCTATCACTACCCAGTCCCATATAAGGGGCAGAAAATGGATGGATGAATTTTTACCAATTGAAATTGACTTGTTCCAAGAGGAACATGAGAGGAACTTAAAATTTAGTTTAAGTTGAAATAATTAACATACAACATACATATTACTGTATGTTATTTTTCCTCCAGCTCTCGCTCTCTCTCTCTCTCTCTCTCTCTCTCTCTCTCTCCCTCTCCTCTCTCTCAACCCAACCGGTCGAGGCAGATGACCAGCCACCCAGAGCCTGGTTCTGGATCTGCTCGAGGTTTCTACCTGTTAAAAGGGAGTTTTTCCTTGCCACTGTGGCCTAGTGCTTGCTCATGGTGGAAATTGTTGGGTCTCTGTAAATATAAAGAGTCAGTCTAGACCTGCTCTATATGAAAAAGTGCCCTGAGATAACTTTGTTATGATATGGTGCTATAGAAATAAAACTGAATTTAACTGAATTGAACAATGCACAGCTGTGAGTGGGCTAATGATCCATCAGTCCTCCAGACATTTTAATTACAAAAATATCACACACTAAACCTGCAATGTTAGCTCACATAGCACTGACTACAATATTGTCCAAGCCACTGTACACTGTACACTCTGTGACACCAATACTGAGCAAACAAGCATTAGTCACTAAAATGTGAGAAGTAGTGGTTTTGTTAGCAATGGGCAGAGTGTACGCAGCTTCCTGTGAGTGAACCTGTGCAGTACAGGAAGATTCATTGACACCAGATGATGATCTAATAACACTGAAGAGTTCAGTGTGCTTGAAATAAACTAGGGCGTAAAAAGTGTTATCTGACCACATCTATAGATAAAGTGTTCAACCTGTTCAGAATGGCCACAATCGAAGGTGTGCTGAACATCTGCTGTGAGCAAGTCTCGTCCTGACTGCCTCCCTGATCTTTCTCCAAGAGCTGTGTGTCTTTTGCGTGTCTTTGTAGTCATAACGCAATCAGTCATACAAATGAGGATAACTGTGCACACTTTCAGACAGTATTTCCTTGAAGGCATTGGTGTCACATTGGTTGTACGTGACAGAAGTAGTGGTGTGAAGAAAGAAAAAGCTTGAGCTTGAGCTTGAGAGAGAATTTCAAACCCTGCCTACTTTATCACCTCCACATACCCTGCATCAAGTGTGCATGATTGTTGGATTGTTGATTTTCGAAAAATGGGTTGTCAGATGCTTTTTGATAATCCAGATTCCTTTCCAGATTCGAAGTCAAGTCGTGGGATTTTTTAATTCTGTCCATTTCCTATTGATGACCATTTTAAACAAATGAAATTGTTGTGGCCAGCCCTGCGTTGTGCCCTCCTATTCAGACCACTGATGTGGAACAAGGACTTCCAAAATGCATTTTCTTACTTTCACTTTGCCTCAGTCTAATCAAATCCAAGTTCTTGTTGATTTACATTCATATCTGCTGGCTCTGCCCCTACATTATATATGTAATAATATGGAACCTTCAGTTTGTCTTTCAACTCACACATGAACTACCTCTATGGTGCCCATAATGGCTTCACCTATATGCTTATATGCTACAGCTTTCCTTTCTTCCCTTTTAGGGCAATAGAACATCACTCAAACAACATGTGTCAACCACATGAAAAGATGATAATGTGGAGGGAGGCTTCAGGTTGATAATTCAGTGAAGATAAGTGAGGTTGTTTGAGGACAGCATGGGGAAAACCCCATTTCTTCCCCACTTGATTTGGTTCGTTTTTTAAACCCCTAAAATCATTTCACTAAAAAATGTTCATCAATAAAATTCTTTTTGTGAGTATTAGTTTTGGGTGAAAAATTGTTCACTTTTACTCCTACTCACAAACTTTAGAATAAAAGCTATTTTTCAAATTTCCCATGACTTAAAAATGCTCTTAATTTAAGAGAGCTCCCGAAGTCTCGGCATGGGTTCAAAGTAGATCCTAGATGATTGCAGTACAGAGACAGAGAAGAGCATACACCTTCTGAGACATGTTTTGGAGTGATTATACAAAATACCATTGGTCATGATGAATACTGAGTTAGCTGAAGCAATATATATGATTCTGAATCACTTTTTCTTTTTGTGTATTTATAAGGGGTGCAAACAACAAGATTAAAGCTGACATTGATTTTGTTGGAAATCACTTTCAATGTATTTTTATTGCTTGCACGTGTGAATGGTACTAAATTCTCTTTATTAGATTATTTATCTCATTCACATTCTTGAGCGCAGCTCTGTGCAGGCCTTTCTTTATCAACCTGGCTTTGTGCACAAGGGCATTGTCATGTTGAAATGGGAAAGGGCCAAACACAAACTGTTGCCACAAAGTTGAAAGTGTGTATACATTTGGCCATATGATGTATCTATCTATCTTTATCTATCTTTCTTTCTTTTTTTCTGTAATGAGGAAGTAATCTGAACCAAACAGAAGCAGTGAACCTGCTGACCTCATTCCAATGAGGAATTGAAAATACAAATAATTTCAGAGAATGAGCAATGATTTTAGTCACACAGTGGACCAGTTACCACATGAATTAGAGATAATGTGATGTGATGACTTTGGAAAAAAGGAAACACCAGAGTTATGCAACAGTGGCTAGATAATTAGGCAATGTAGGATTCCTGTTGAATTATCTACCTGTCTGGGCAAGGCCGCTGGAGGCTCAGGCAGGGCGGGAGGGAGGGTAATGGAAGGGGTGTAGAGGTCTGGAGTTTTGTAGAGGTGGACGAAAGCAGGTAGAAAGAAACCTGTGGTTTCCTGTCTCCTTTTCTGAAGGAAACCACTGAGCTGTTGCGTATGCACAATGTTTGTTCCGGCTTATTGCAACACAAAAGCATTTTCCACAATCGTGGAGGAGGGGTATATCACATAACAGTTTATTATTTGTAACTGCTAATATTTTTGGACTGAAGCTGTAAATTTACTACTTTAACAACAAACAGAAAACTTTGGAGTTAAAGTAGAAAATCCTCTGGAAATTTAAGACTGTCATGGGACACTACTCTCCCTTAAAACCCAGGATTATTCCAATACTACCACTATTATGAGTCAAAGTACTACTTCTATTTAAACAACTGCTGCTTCCAACAATACTACAGCTGCTACTCCTTGAAAATGAACTTCTTATCTGCATGTGATCAAGGAGACCTTGAAAAGTAGTGTCAAGTTTTTGTTGCCAAATGACATAGTATTTCTCAAATTGTGGTTACGACCCTGCTAGATAGTGAGCATAATGGGGCATGCCAAGGAGGTGGTGGAGAGTGAATACTGGACTTAGATTCATCAGGTGGTTGTAAATAAGCAAGTGTTGGTTTCTATAATAACAGTTGGCATAACAGTTTTATATGGTGATAATATGTTCTGCTGCCCCCAAGTAGCCAAAAGAAAATTAATTAATGCAGCTTTAAATGTAATGCAAAGCACTCTGAATGACCTTATATGAAAAGTGCTATACAAATAAAGTTGCCAATACTTGCCTTGCCAAACGAATACCAGAGGTAATGTTGCAATACTATTACTTCTCCTAAGGCTACCAGTACTACATTCTTCTACTATTAAAACCACAGACTGGTGACAAATGAAAGGAAAAACCAGCATAAAGTGTGTTACTAAAGTGTTTCACCATGAGCCTCCAGAACACCTTCAGTGCTGCTTGTCATAGATTCCTCAATTGTGTGAAACTCTACTCGGGGGGGAGCATCCTTTCAAAAGATAATCCCCCTTTGATATTTTGATGATGTTGGTGGAGAGCGCTGTCTAACATGTGGCTCCAAAATCTCCCGCAGGTATCTTCCCCACTTGAGGTGTTCACTTGATATGTTGAGCATATGATTCACATCAACCACTGACGGAACCCTTGTGCCCTGTATGGAAAAATCTGTGTTCATTATGTTTATTCAGGTTGCTTAATACATCACCCATCTGTACTAGCTTTTTCCTGTTACTACTAATATCAGTACCACATCTTCTACTATATACTGTATCTGTACATTATGATATATTGTTTTATTCTTATGAAAAAAAAAAACAAATCTTAAGGATAAATCAATTATAATTTTAAAAAAAGTTTAACTTAAAAATAAAAATGTTTAACCTAAAAATCGTATGGAGGTTATAATTGTTGGAACACGCGATGATGTAATAAAAATCCTGTAGTACTCAATAGACATTGGTGTATAACTCTTCCTCTGTCAGGCTTCAGAATAACATTGCTTGCAGCACCACCATGTGGTAACACTGGCTGCTAACAGATCTATCACTTAATGTAATGGTGCTCCAAAACGTGGCACTTAAAAGCAAAACAGTAGGATGGTTTACTTACACTGAGGGAGCAAAACAGAAACACCTGTATGTTGTAATGCAATGCAACACAGCAGCCCTGTAATAACACTATGGTGCTTAAAATGTTCAAAAGTTTTGTAAAGACTACAACTTATTTTTTTATTAACTCAGTTCTTATAGTATGCTTTTAGGCTGTACTCTGTGATGACCACATTATACTGAAAGGTGTTTCTAATTTTTGTCCACCTCATTTACATATAGAAGGTCAAATTACTAGAAACACTTTAAATATGTAATTAAAATCAAATAACCACAAACTTCAGGCTCAGAAATGAACATATGAATCCACAGAACTCAGTGTCAACAACAGCTAAAAACTAGTTTCGCAAAGGTAGCAGTCATTACAAGAGCGTACTGTATTGTACTGGGGTTTCTACTTTCCTGGTTTCAACTTATATTTGGATGATTAGCTAAGAATTTGCTAGTGTTGCCACGCTATTTACTAAATCTTCTATCACTCACATTACTTTACAGACAACTGTCATTTAAAAATGTAGAAGTTTATCTCAAAAATGTTAAGTGCACCTTTAGGACATTAGCTGGTACTTCCTAGCCAATATTATTATTTAGAAAGGTGGTGCATGCTGTTTTTGGACATTAACACAATAAACACATTATATCAATTTCATATTAAATGTGTTTATATTTATTTACAGTACATTAAACACCACCAGGCTGGTCAAGAGGGCTCAGCAGAGGATAAAGGATAAAGGTGTTATCTTCTATCGTCTATCCTCTATCTATGGAACTTTAGATGCATTTACAGTAATTTTGTAATACATTCATATAATGTGTTTATTGTGTTAATGCCAAAAAGCAGCATGTACCACCTTTCTAAATAGGCTAATAATATTTGCTAGGTAGTACAAGCTAATGTCATAAATGTGCACTTAATACTTTTGGGACAGACGTCTATGTTTCAGTATGTAACTTTATTCAGCAACACCCCTGCATATGTGCATACATGGTGCCTTGAATTCAGTCACGTCCGGGTTAACATGTACCTTCCATATGTCTATGGGTGTCACCTTCTCTTTTTACATCCATGGGTGTCACCCATCTTTATACAGTCTATGGTGTCACCCAAAAACAAGCAGCAAACATATGCAACAGTAACAGTCTACACAGGTGTCTGTAAAGTAATGTGACTGATAGAAGACGTATGGCAACACTAGCTAAGTCTTATCTAATCATCCAAATAAAAGTTTAAACTAAAAAAGACTGTAGTGTGTGACTGTGTAATTTTGCACCATAAAATAATGTGTTCTTTGCATGCAAGACAGCGTCTAATGACATGGATGAAAATGTGACAAGTGACAAAATTGAAAGTCGAATGTTTGCACTAATAATAATACCATGATTCCAAATGAATTAGATGTATTATTATTATTAGTGGTGGTGGGCCTAGTGGTAGTAGTAGTAGTAGTAGTAGTAGTAGTAGTATTTCCGCTTATTTGCAGATAGTGCAGCTCTCATAGCAAATTTGTAAATCAAGTAAAACGAAAACAAAATGTTCCCTAACAATCGTGGTAAAATGATATTAGGGAGTAAAAGTTGGCTATTGATGTAATTATTTTCCAACGCGCGTTCACACTTTTGTCTTACATTTTCAGGAGACAGTGTAGTCTTTTACACACATTACGGTTTATGTTGCCGGGGAGTGACTCCCAGCCATAGATACACAATGGAGCTGCAGTAACAATGTAAATATAGCAGGTGCCTGTTCTTGCAATTCTCATAAGGCATTATTTAGTGTCACTCAAATTCTGTCAATGTAAAGTAGGTGTTGTCTTCGGACTGCTGGCAGCTAGCAAACTGTTGTTTTTACGCTAACGCATCAGCTTGGTGAGTGAGATAGCCAACAGTCCCGTTAGCTAGCTAGCTAGCTAGCTAAGAACCTGCTTGAGCTCTTCTACTGGGATTGTCTGTGCTAGATATTATAACTGTCTAGCTAATCTGTCTCAGAGGTATTATGGAGTTTCCTTTTGATATTAACCAGTTATTCTCGGAGAGGGTCTCCATCTTGGACCAGACCCTTGTTGCAGGTCGTAAATCAGCAGGAAGGTAAGTTAGAAGATCTGATTTCCCTTTTCTCTTTGTTAGTTAGCGTGTTACATTGTACCTACCAACATACGGTGCCTTCTTTAGATCTCTGAACTCCATTCAAACATCTGTCAGTTTAAGCGGGCATGCTTTTCAGCAAGTTAAAGTTAAATGCTGCCCAAGTGTTGTTTTGATCATCATCAGTTAATAAAAGGGTTAACACACACCGATGGGCTATCAAGAGTCCTTCGTGTAGTTGTACTGTGAAAAAGAGGTGGAGCATCCAGAGGAAACCATTGTAGACATGGAAAAGACCTTCTCTTTGCTGTTTGGCAATAGTGCCTCATTTGGACACTGCATATCTAATCGTTCTACTTTATTGTGTTCAACTTTGTAGGCCAGATCTTCAAGCCCACATAGCCACAGTTATTGATGAACTTGGGAGAGCTTCAGCAAAGGTGAGTCTCTCTCTCTAGGTGTGGGAGTAAGTTTATGATTGTCTGTTTTTTAGTTGTTCGTTGTTTGTGTAACTAGCATGTATGTTGAAGTTGGGGGCACCTGTGGCTCAGGAGGTAGAGCTGGTCATCCATTAATCCCAGGGGTTGGCGTTTCGATATCCATGTGTTGAAGTGTCCTTGAGCAAGACACTGAACCCCCGAGAGGCAAAATTGTAAAGCGCTTTGTCCGTTATATTACATTAAATGTAATTTTCAGAAGCTACATTTCAGTCAGGCAAGAGCTTTACCACACTCTCATATAGGTGTAACATGTAGGAAAACATGTGTATTGAAAGGGGTGAGGTCAGAAAGTGATTGCTTTCTGACAGAATTCCCCAGTTTCAACAACTCCAACAGAGTGATTCGTCTTCTCTCTAGCTGATTTTAGGAGTTGCATTCTCCTCATTAATCTTTCCTTCATACCCTATCTATAATTGAGTGGATCACATTTATAGTTTTGAACCAGAACCATCAGCATTTGGAGTAGCTTGTGAAAAATAAGGTGCGTCAGATTTAGTAGCTACAGCTGTCATTTCAATGTGTCTGATACATATTTAGTCAACATTCAAGTAACTATGATGCCCAATATTAAAGGACTTGGATTGTGCTTAGGGCCAAAAAATTTGATCAGCATCCCTATCTAAAAGTTATTCAGGGGCTGCTGCCCACAGGGCCAAAGGTTTTGATTAGGTGTGTTGTGTTCTCGTCCATGCACTGCTGAGATTTCCAGCAGCTCTACAGTCTTTGGCATCCTCATACCTGCTGGCACCCATTATGTTTTTGTCTGTTAGTGCATGAAGGGCTGAGACTCTAGATAGCATTTAAAACTTAAGTTTCTGGATAGCTGCCATCCAATGAGGGACGAGATATAAATTGTCTAGTAATTTTATTGGAAATTGTTACCACCACTCAACACACTCTACTTCCCCATTTGTCATTTGGTGTGTGGTTCTACATAAAGGAAATAACAAAGAGCACATATCATTCAGCATTCAGCATATGTATAAAATTAACCTTAATAATGGAAACTTAACAAGAAACAAGAAAATATGATACACTGAAGGAATAAATACAGTAATACTATCTCAAGCTACACAGGCTCTGAAAGAGACTAAACACAGCAAATAAAGCATGAATCTGATGACAATTTAACATGTCAGTCTCAGGTCTGAATAAGCACCCTGGTCACTTTCTTAACACTTCACATCAATTTCAGGAGTTACATTCTCCCACTTAAACTTGTATTAATATCAGATCAATAAATGAAGCTTCTGAGTATTGAACTGAATATTTTTGAACCAGAACCTCCAGTACTTGGATCAAGTAGCTCATGAAAGATATGGTGTGTCAGATTTAGAAGTCTGTAGCAGTTATTTCAATGTGTAAGATACGTGTTTAATTAGCATTTAAGTAAGTATCCAATCAGACGCAGTGTCAATAGAACAAACTCCCATCTGCTGATGAAGACCATGTGATGTGGTTGAAAGCTTTGGAAAAAGCCAGTAAGTGGGGCTTGAGTTGGGGTTGATTTGTCAAACTACTTTTCCAAGGTAAAGAGTGAAGTTTGATGCTTAACTTTGACGTTGATATTTTGCAAAGTAAGGTATTGTAAAAAGTACCAAAACATATCAGCACTAGTATTGAAGCATGTGAATGACAGCCAGTCCTTTGTGATAGTACTGTTTCTGTTTAACAGTGTTCATGCTTGCTCTCCACAGGCCCAACAGCTCACAGCACCTATAACAAGTGCTTCCAAGCTGCAGTCCCAGAGGCATCAGCTCTACCTGCTGAAGGACGGAGAGAGCAACGGGTACATCTCACATCCTTCCCTCAGCTTTCACTCAATACACACACACACACACATTTTCCACTGTTTGTCTCTGGACTGACTGAGCTGGCTGGTACTCTTCAGCTGGACCTGCTCAGCTCACCAGTCATACTGTTGTCACAATGCATACATGTACTGTATTGTTGAGACATACGAGACGCTGTGTTTAATGCTCATGGCAGCAGTTCGCCTCAAATCACCCAAATGGAAAACTAGGTTGATACTTGTGACGTGAAAAGTTATTCAGAGCACAGAGCCTTACTCATTGCACTTCACTCTACACCCCCCTCCATCCCAACCAAACTGACTTCCCCTCCTTTCCCCTACATTCAGAGGACGTGGTGTGGTCGTGGGATTTCTCAAGGTCGGCTACAAGAAGTTATTTCTGCTTGTGAGTCACTGATTTCCTTTCATTTCTGCCTTTTCAGGCCAACCATAATTCCACATGCTTCACTGATGTTATGTCTATTTGAACTTCCTTCATCAGCTGCACAGGTATTCTTGTTGTATTTCCTCCACAGGACCGACAGGGTGTGCACATAGAGGCAGAGCCACTGTGTGTTTTGGATTTCTACATAGCAGAGAACTTGCAGCGACATGGCTACGGGCTGGAGCTGTTTGATTTCATGCTGCAGGTGAAGCATTCTTCTCTCTGGGGCAAATTACTTAAAACCAGTGTAGTGTTATTACAGTTACCTTTCCAGGCTGTAAACTGTAAACTCATGTTCAAAACATGAGTAGTCTGTGTACTTGATTACTTGCCAAGACAAATCTTGTGATGAAACACAGATATAAAGAATGTTGTTGTGATTGCACAGACCTTTTGCCTGATAGAGTTGCAAAGGGAACTGGTTCCAGAAGTATTTTCTCCACTGTAGACACGCATGTGAAAGTTTTCTTTTAACGATATCCTCAATTATAGCCCGACTAATACTGGATTTTTGAGTCTAATACCGATATCGAAATTTGAGAGTTTGAAAACTTCGGGACTTCAGGAACCCCGGATGCCTGAAATAACTTCTTGCACAAACTGGAATAATGTAATACCAGTAAGCTGCTAACTGCAGTACAGATGATGCCGACAGTTCAATTGCTATGTGCTGTTTATCAGTGACTGCATATTTTCTCTTTCTCTACTGTAGCACAAGAATTTAGAGCCAGTTCTGATGGCTTACGACAGGCCCTCGCCCAAATTCCTGTCTTTCCTGGCAAAGCATTACTGCCTGACACAAAGTGTTCCTCAGGTACAGTCTGTACTTTACTATCACGCTATCAGTGTATGTGCACAGTTATAACTTGTTCTACAGATGAGAAAATATTATAATTATATATTTTCTTTTCTGCTTTAATCTGGCAGTGTGAAAATATTTTCTTTCATGTGACTTTCAGTGTGATTGCTCCTTTATTATGGTTACATTTAGACACTGCCTCTTTCTCTTCTATTTTGGCCATTTTTTAAGGCTTCTGGTTCCTTATTTGGTGTTATACATGAAACGCTTGTTTGGGAGTAGCTCTGTCACCATGAGTGTATTAGTATAAGACAAGATGTTCAAAAGGTGCATATAAAATAATGAATCAATTAATACATTCAAATTGAAGTACATATTAGACAAAGATAAATGATAAAAAAGGGAAAGATAAGAAAGCAACTGATGAATAATGGGAAGGAAAAAATTAGGTTTGGAACAATGTTAAACGTACATAAATTCTCCATAAGGTAACAAAATCATACATTCAGCCAAACAGCATGGAGGCTTCACAGTAAAGTAGTAAAGTAAATGTAGTCATATGAATAGCAAGGAAAAAACACATCACAATCTAGTAGTGAAAATGTGGGATTTCTATGGGCTGTGATGTCATCCATTTGTATAATGAATTGTTGAAAAGCACAGTATTCAATTCAGTTCAGTTTTATTTATATAGCGCCATATCATAACAACGTTTTCTCAGGGCACTTTGTCATAAAGAGCAGGTCTGGACCGACTCCTTATCAGTATCAACACAATCATAAGAACACGGCAGTATTAGCAATCTAAGGTGTTAAAGGATAGGTCCACATTATTTTATATCTGTCTTAAAACAATAGTCCGGCGCCCATATGCACATTGAAACAGTTTTTTCTTGCTGTAATCATTCCTCCTGTTCATGCTGGCCATTTAGACATCGCTTCCTAATATGCTTCCAGTGTAAAGAATGGAGGACAAAATCCACAGTCCTCATTCTGTGCAAAAATATAATCCATATATAAAGTAATCTGAAGCTAACATGATGCTTCAGCAGTAAGACTTAATCAAATGAAGTGGATATCTTCCAAAGTTACATTGCCAATGACTGCTTCACTGTAATTGTGGTGCAAGACAATAAAAAACTTGAACTTTAGATTTAGTAGCTACAGCTGTTATTTCAATGTGTACATATTTAATCAACATTCAGGTAAATATAAGTATTGAATAAGAATCGGTAGATACCCAATATTAAGAGACTCTGATCAGGATCGGGGCCAAAAAACTTGACCGGGACATCCCTAATAAAACACACAGTATCTGTCCAGCTTAAGGGAGTTCCACTGAAATGCTTCTGGTGGTCCACATTGAGTTAGCCGTGTCTGTACTGGTGACAAGTTGGGGCTGGATTCTCATCATCCACTCCTTGTACATGTTGGCCCAGAGTGCCAACCATTTGTTACCACTTGATGACACCTGAGCGAGCTCTGTTTTCCGAATGCTGAAATACCATGAGATGCGGTTGAAAGGTCCAAAAGCTAGTAAGCAGACCTTTGAGCTTAGATTATTTTTGGTTACACACACTGTTCCCAAAGTTCAAGACTGAACTTCCATGCTCAAGTCCTTAATGATTGCAGACCAGGCTGAGTTCACGGAACGATCAGATAACGGAATTGGCATGTACCCAGTGTCTGTGAATGGGGGTAATGGCTTTCATGTTCCTGTGGTTGCTTGCTTTGATCATGTTGTTCGCCACAGGAGGCTCACTGCTAGCCACACCTGTACAACAAGCTCAGTGAACTGTACACTCCCTAAAGCATCCTAACTTCACCTAAAAGGCAGGGGGAATGTGGCTGAACACACAGTTTATGATCAGTTTCACTGTCTGTAACCCTGAGGGGTTTGATACTCTCCATATTATTGTAAAAATGATCTGAATTGTAACTTTACTGGCAGCAACCTTTTTATCATGAGCAATTGTAGTTATCTTGTCTTTCTTTTTATTCTGTCCAGGTCAATAACTTTGTGGTGTTTGAGGGCTTCTTCCTCAACAGATCAGGTAACTTTTTCACTACTCCGGTCCTATTGCTTTGGTTTTTGTTGATGTGAAAGGGGTTATGGAATTGTTTTTCTTCTCTGTGGTAATATGAGCTATGAGGTGTGGACAAGTGGGCGGCTTCAAACTAGCTGAACCTGTGCTTGGTTGGCATTCTTGCTATTTCTATATCAACCCTAAATCTGCTTACCTTTGTTTTGGAAAAGGAAACTGCACAATGCCGGAACAACCACATACTTTTGTGAAGAAATCATGTTTAGTTACATAACGTATTTTGCATGCTGCAGCTTTAAAGTGAACTCTTGCTTTTGGCATTACAAAAAATTCATCTTTTTTGTTGCTCTTGTCTGTGTGGTAGAAAAAAAATCTCCCCCATTAGAGAGATGTAAGTCTGAAAAAAGGGCACTCGACCCAAGAGCGCTGATCTGCTTTTATTCCAGTTCCAAAATCTTTTGTTTCAACAAACTCTCCCAGGCTCGCCCTCCATTCCTCTGACGGATCAGGGGATATACGGCTTTTTGTAAGGACTTTTCTATCTCTTATCTTTTCTCATATGTCCCCAGCATCTTGTCCCCCTTTCTTTGTCGCATAATTAGGTCCACATTATTTGTAGGATGCTCTTGGTCTCTCTCTTATTTTCTTTCTCATAATTTCTCAGCCAGTTTCAGTTTCTCTTTCCCATCACTTGTATTTATCTGTGTATTTATCTTTATACAGGTACAATATATGTCATGTATTACGTATCATGTCATATATTAAGCCTACCTTCCCAGGTGTCAAAGTATTGCAGTATCCACAGAGCCACAACCTGTAGACCACCTCAAGCCCCCACAGACCTGTTTCCTGACCCTCCAATGTCTCCAAATGTCTGCCAGTGTGTTAAAAGCCAATTAAAGGTGCTTTGTGTTACACTCTGCCATCAATAAACCACATTAATGTATTCACTGTGAACCATTAGACCATTGTTAAGAGATAGGTAGCCTCTATACCAGCTTCTACACTGTATTTTGTAATGTATGCCAAAACTTGGATTGTTTTATAGCACAAAACAGTAATACGTGCCATTCTTCCAGCAAAAAATACACAAGGGTCTATCTGCAGCTTGCAGGCCAATACAAGTCCAATGGTACAACACCTGCCCTGCAGGGACACGCACACCCTCAGTTTTATAAGTGCTGGAAGAGAAGCTTCTTTCTAAACAAGAAAATAGGACAGGCGTAGAACAGTATAGCAAATAGCTTCTTTAACTCAGCACAATCTTTCTTTGAGGGTTTCTGAAAAGTCTTTCTGAGAAAGGTAAAACATGTTCCTTGGGTTTACTATTCATAGTCAAAGATAAATGAGTATTTTTTTAAGGTTTTTTTGTATAGGGAAAAGTGTATAGCATAAACCAATGCCACACACCACAACATTTATAGCTAATTTGCAATGCCCATCCTTAGATGGGCCTAATCTTCTACAACTTGCTGCTGTTAGTTAAACTCATGAAGGGTTTAAAATTCTAAGTTGAACAACGATTAATTTCATAGCATACAAAAATGTACAGCTTCTATGAAGTTTTAGTTGCACACCAGCACACATAGAAAGTTGTAACTGTTGGTTTCTACACTCTCTTCCAATATTATATTTCCAAATCTTAGCTGTAATCTCTGCTGTCTAAGAAATGTCTTCACTGTTTGGCACTCCCTGTCCTGCTGTTGTTACAGCCATTTCTGGACCAGTTACAGTCCCTCAACTAGCCTCTTCTGTTGAACTGGTCACGTTTAACCCACTAAAGGCTTGTGGGAAATGGTGTTCATTAAAGGTGGTTAAAATGAGAAATATTAAAGAAACAACAATATTAGATAGTTTTGTGTTTTTTTTTTTATTCACCTTCCTTATCAAGAGGCTTGGAGTGCTGTTATGTTAGCAGGCTGCATTTTTTTTGCGTTATTACAAACGTTAGCGTGAAAGTTTTCTTACTTTTGAAATGGAACCCGGAAGTTCTGGTTTCACTTTTTGTTCATCAGGCAGCTAAGTTTTAGCTATATTAGCTAATGCAAGACTATTTACCTAGTACCTTGAGTTTCATGCTGTAAAATGCAACATGGACATTATTTTTAATAGAAAATAACATTTGGTGATAACTTGTTAGTCTACTAGCTTGAGTTAGGGGATTGTTAACATTCAAGTTTGAGTTTTACCTTTTCAAGAGAGGAGAGTTAGCTCTTAAAGGTACTGGAGTTTTCAGAAAGTCCTTGTTGTTAATTATTACACTGGTGGCCGTTACATGCACTGCAGTCGGAGCATGAGTGAGCAGCCTGGGCATCGTCCAAAGTGTCAGTGGCGTGACATACACAAGACTGAACATGATTTACAATATTTAGAATAACTATCTCTAATGTTCTCATATTTTAAGACCATTGCTTCCATTATACTAACTAGCTTGCCATTTTCAAATTACTTTATCAGTGTTACGAAGTAACCAACGCCACCATGCTGCGTAGCTAAGTTACATCTAGCTGGCTAACCTTAGCTTAGCTTATGTTACGGTTAGTCGCCCCTGCCTTGCATCACTCTTGGCTAGTAGAAAGCTTTGTACCGTTACATAATTTATTGTTGGCTAAAATAATGACCGTTTGTCATCATACATAAGTACATAAATCATGGATCATGTTAGCTGGTGAAGTAATTTGGCAAGCTAGCCAACTAACATATCCACTTAGTATTTTGCTAGTGATAACGTTAGCCAGCTAGTTGTAACTTCGCTACACTGCATGGATCTGTTGTTGGTTGCTTTGTTGGTTTGCTGCCGGTGTAGGTACCAGATATGCTCGACCTGGCAGATCTGCTCGGGGTCCTGCATTTACAGATGACGTAACACATTCACCCAGCAGATCTGCCAGGCCAAGCATATCTGTTACCTACACCGGCCGTTTGTTGACGTTAGCGGACTCCATTTCTAAGCTAATGTTAGCTAGTGTTGCACACTGTTGGTGCTGTAGGGGAGCTGAACTGGAGGCAATACAAAGCTTTTTTATTGCTCCTTTTATTGGCCCTTTTGTGTCACCTTAGGTTAATGGGGTGTCTCTTGTACTACTTGTACTCATGGACATCTTTAGTAGTGACTATAGCCAAAACTTTTAGAAATGCAGTGGCAGATGGTGGGAAAGCTAACATGGTCTTCTTCAAAGATAAGAATGGGGTCAGGGTGAAAAGTAGCGTGTGAAGAAACATTGGTACTAACAGGGCTGGTGAGGCTACCAATCATTTTAACCAGAGTTTAATTTATTTGTGTCAGAGGCACCTCAGTGAATTTGATAAAGATGATTATAACTGCATCTTTAGACTAAAAATCTACTTCAAAACAGAATTTGAATATTGGATTCTGGCTCAGACTGCTCAAGTAACTGTGAACAGAAACAGCTATTTCCCATGGCTGATTAAAATATTGCAATTTGTTTAGTCTTTGAGAGATACTGTCAGGAGCTGTCTGTATTGATGACGCTTACTCTAGTGTTAGTTTAAAGTTGTGGGAGACATTTTACTCATGTTCACAAATCTGCTCTGAGCTCTTGAAGATCTCGGGACCAATATGTGAATTCTGTTTTAGGTTAGATCCTCCCTTTAAGCTGTCACAACCAGTATTCCAGCCATCCCCACTAGATAATTTTACTGGCAGAGGAAATACTGTTAAAATGTACCTTGTAATGTAGGCCTATATTGCAGGGGAAGGGAGGGAGATCCCTTCATGTTCTGTTTTTGGCCCTGGTCTGAGTGTGTTCTCCTCCACAGCGGCCCAGTTGAGAAAGGTTCCAATAAAAAGGCCAGACGGAGAGATCAAACCCTATTCTTTAATGGAGAGAGAAGGTAAACACATTTCACTTGGCCGTTCACATAGGCATTAAACAGATGCATTTAACAATGACATTGTTTCCTCTGTAACATAATCAAAGGTTTGGTAAGCCTATGATGTATTTTCTGCCAAAAGTAGTTGTTCCAGTCTTTCTAGTAATTTGAGCCACTCATGGAATCTTTGAGTATCTGATGCAGCTTTAGTGACATGAAGTTAGCAAGTGGCTGTGGAATGGTGTTGAACACTGGTTTTCAGCCATGTTAACTGGTAAGGACAAATCACAGTTATGCAAGCAATAGATGGATGTATTGTAATAAAACCCTAACATATAAATGTATAAAATCAAATATATTCTGTCATTTTGTATTTGATGCAGTGACTTATATATTCATATGTTAATTATATTTGTATAGCCCTGTATTAAAAAAAAGCATGTCTTTCAAGATTTTACAGATTGATTTAAAGATTGTGCAGGGGTCAGCCTACATCCAACTAATCAACAGTCAATCTCAAAATTCTGTTATATATGAAGGAAAACATTCAGATTAGCATTTACGGCCAGATATATTTGTGTCATACAAACCCAAACTCTCATAAATATTCAAAATAAATACAACAATGACTTGTTTAGTACAGCAATTTTAATAGTTCTTCCCCAACCTTGCATGAAAGATGGGCTATTTTATTGTCTGAAGGAAGTAACAAAGAAAAAGGAAAATACCCAGGAAATGGAACAAGCACAAGTGAAATTACAATTCCTTGAGACTGAATATCTGGCATTAAAAAAAGATTATTATTAATTGCTGACTGACAGGTGTATTTACTGTCATTTTAACTATGAGATGATTACCCTTGATTGAAATTGAGCCTTTGGCCATAAAGGGGCACAACTTTAAACATCAACATTAGTTTACTGTCTTCTGTGGCTCCGGGGGGGCATTCCAAAGTCTGGAAAAAAAAAAAGGGTGAGCATTTAACAAGCATGTGGCTCTAACAAAAGGCACTGTCAAGATGTGAGACGTGCAGGATCCAGTATTTTTAGAGTATGACTCATATGAGGGACTAAAAGTGAGAACATCTCAGCCTCTGCTGCTTCAATTTTTTGCCTTTTTTCTCATCTGTCTCTTGCAAGTCCTCCAACTTTATAGCAGTGCACTACTAAAATAGCTGGAGTACTCTTAATAAGTCAGCAATGACTTCTGTGCAAAAAACATATCCTGTGTAGTATTTGTGTGTACCACAGTGCTCAAGTGGCCATAGAAAACAAATCTGCATATCAGTAGTCACTTTATAGAATTCTTTTCCTGTCCAGTGGTACGTCAGGAGCAGAGGACTCTTCCCTGGCCGTTCGCTCCTCCTCACTCCCCCCAGCGGTCGGTGTACCAGTGCTCCCACTCCCTCAGCGTGGGATCCTCCCCGAGCAGGGCGCCCCCTCGAGCCGGCCCAGCTTCTGCCCCTGGGGGCAACAGGGATCAGAGCCCACAGTCCCCTCTCGTCGAGCGCTGCAGGGCAAGACGCACCAGGTAAGAAACGACACACACATACTGCCCTTCTGACCACAATTACTGGTATTAAAATAAACATGACCTGTATCTGGATAGGTCATCTTTTAAAAGAATTCTCTTGGAAATGCAGGATGGAAATGCACCTTTTAGTGAGAGGAGTCTTTTGATCATGTCGATGGCCCTGCTGGTGCAACGTCTACATTACTGTCAATCCAGGGTGTCAGCCACTGAGAAAGCTTCATGTAGATGTAGAGTCACCGTGTGTGAGGTTGTTTGGGAAGCATTTAAACTAGCCTTGCAAGGCCAGACCATTCCACACCAGTAGATCTGTGATGCTGTACGTAGGCACGGCAGTGCTTTGAACTGAAATCTGAAATCTTAGTTTAGTGTGTATTAGCATGCTAACATTTGCTAATGAACACAAAGTACAGAGTCTGATGAGAATGTCATTAGTTTTGATCCCTTACCAAAGTAGATTTAAAAATGGACCATGGATGTCAGTCTGGACCAAAGTGGTTGACTGACTGACTGACTGACTGACTGACATTCCTATCCCTTCAGCCACGCTGCTAGCTTGGCTAAAAGCATGGGCAGAGTGATCATCATTTTATGGATGAATAATTTAGTTTGTGGTTCTCACGGCACTGAAAAATGCTATTTAAAAAATTAAACAACTTCTCTTTCCAGAAACAGTGTCCCTGTCACTCTGGATAATCCTCAGATCTCACTGTGTACTATTTCTTTGGAAGAAAGCAGTTCCAAAGAAAACTGTTCACAATGAGTAGCACAAGTTTCTCAAAGCCTGCCTCAGGCTTGATTTTGATTTTGTCACTTTTTCTTGTTTTTTCCGCTGCCTTTCCCCTCAAATGAGTGGAGAAGTTAACATATGCTGCGGACTCAGGAAGAGGCTGGAAGTCTGAAACATTTAGTTGGTTAGCAGTGAAAAAACAGCAGCATTTTCCTGTTTCGTACCACAGAGCAATCCTGCAGAGCTCCAGACAAATTCAGATTTCAACAGTTCGTAAACTAGGAGACACTCGTAAACAAGTCTGTCTGAGCCCAAGCGTACAAACAAACACATATTAAACAACCTATTTAAGCCCTATTCAGTGATAGGTTAGAGGTAAGTTAAGTCAGAGTGCTTAGTTATGCCGTGTGCTCCAACCCTGATATACTTGCTTGCATGTTTTGTTATTTATTGATGTTGAAATGCTATGTGTAGTATTTTAATACCGGTTATAAATGAGGTGTTGCAGTAACAAGGCGGGAAGCGTTGTGCATAGAAGCCTGCATGATAGCTTATAGTGGCAGTGCCAGGTTTGCTCGGTATAGCAGAGGGATGTTACGTTCCTCTCATTAGTCACTTATTGTGTCCAGCACAGAGGGTAGCCTTCACTCTCTTCTACTTATTTGTTCTGCTCGGCCACAGCTTTCTAAACACTGTCTCTTTCTCTCACTTTCCCCTTCCTCTTCCACTTCATTTTGTTGTTCACCCATTCCACCCCATTTATCCTCTTTTACCCCTTTGATTAATTCTGTGTACTCTGTCTCTTTTCACTGCCATCATCGTCTGGTAATACTTCAATAGTTCCCTTAATAGATCTGAGCTGGGCTTCCATTGACCAGCCTCTGACTGGCACTGTTGCCTCTTCCCTTTAAAGGAATGGCTGTGGTGTCTTAGCTTGATAGCCTGTTTCTGTCTGCTGTTGTTAGAAGAAGAGAATAACAGGCTCCCTTAGGCCTTTTTAAAACATAGTCGTTATCTGCCCCGTGGAGGGAACACGATGGCTCTGTCTTATCTGCCTGCCTTTTGTAGAACCCATTAAACTATCTCCCACAAAACTGCACATGTGAGATTGCCTTTTGTCATACACATATGAATTAGTAACCAAACAAACTGGTTGTTATAAGATAATGCTGTACTTTCTGTTCCAAACTCGTATTTCCATTCTGTGGCTTTTTATTTTTTTATGCGTTGTTGATACACCATGTATGCATTTTATCCTCATTTCTGTGTTGTTATATTTAGTTTTCACTCCGTTTTGTAATTATGTCATTTTTTTTCTTTGTTCCCCTTTTTTTTCTTACTGTTGTCTTTCCTATCTGTCTTTTGGCTTGCACTTCCATCCCCTCTTGTACTCCTGTCCTCTCTCTTTTTTTACCCTGCTCTGTACGTTTTCGGTTTTCTTCTCATCCTTCCTGCTGGCTGTTACCATTTCTCTGGTAGCCAACAGGGCCTAGTGGCCAGATGCAGCCTGTACAGTCGGCACATGGACAACAGAGCTGTTGGACTGCTGGACAGACTCTTGCCAGGTAAGGTTTAGTGAGGACGTTTATGGCAGTTAAAAACCTTGTCAAACTCATACTGGCCATATCAGTCACATTGGAAAGGATGCTTGATTACTGTGGTATACTGGTCATCAAGTTTTAACATTACATTGTCAAAATGTTTTTTCAATGGGCCTTTCCATGCCCAGATTAAAAAGAATCAAATGAATGATTTTATGTATTTGTGTGAGGAAACCAAAGAGCACTGTTGATCACCTGTACATACTGTATTAACAACGCTTCTGTCTTCAGATCCTCTTCAGATATTCAAAGGACAATATGAATTTGACCTGATGAATGTCTAAAGACCAAAACTTTGTTAATAAAGGGTGTGCAGGATTCTTTGGTTTCTACAGTCAAGGTTTTTCGATCCTATGCACCTCTTAATAAGACTTTATGGTGTGCAAGAACTTTGTCAGAATTATTAGCTCTTGGGATGTGTTTGGGTGACAAACTAATCTCAATGAGCACTTACTAGCTTTGTCGGAACTGTGGTCCAACCATTCATCATTTTGTCATTATTATAGCCATTATGTAAACTTAAGACTCAACTGCAGCCATCAGCCTGAATTCATTTACAGGAATAGTTGACTCTATAATGAAACTGCAGTGTTTAGTGTGAGCTGAAACCTCAGTGATGTTGTTTGGACTAGAGGCTGTCTTCCCTTGCTGATTTATTTCTTGCTGTCCCTTCCTGAGATTCCACTCCCACTCATGTTAGTTCCGAGTGATTATTTATAATATTGACTTTTATAGAGCTTCTCCCCAAAGAACCTGGGAAGGTCAGAATCATACAACTAACACTTTTAATGTTTAAATGAGTGTTTTGGACCTCTGGCTCTAATTTATAAACACACGCCTTTTTAAAACTGATGAACCTCAATTAATGCTGATCAAATAATCCTAAATGATGACCTAGTGCTGAAGTGGTTGCAGCATATTAAACAGCTTTCAGACGGTAAAATAAATTCCATCTATTTTCTGTTCACTCCCAGACACTGTTTAATAGACCCACAGGGATACTGCAAGTGGACTCAAAGGGATTCCCAATCCAGTGTTAGCCTCTTGATCTGACCACTAAGCGCAGATCTAGTCTATAGATATACGCAAAATATTGAAGATAGTATCAAATATATTCAACCTGTTTGTGTATATAGCCAAACAACTGTTCAGTCTACTTTACAAGTCCAATATTTTCCTTATTCAATATTTTCCTTGATTGCAGTCTGTCCTCAGAGCACTGTAGAGTGAGTGTTGTCATGTAAGAAAGTGGGGTAGCCATTTAAGTGACAGTACAGTCATTAAGCTGTTTTTGCTTAAGTGTAAATCACAAGACGCATTCATTTTAGGGTGAACTATCTATTTAATGAGCTTCTTGATCAGATATTGCTTAATACTAACTTGGGTTTCAGTGGGAACATTTTACCAAGGTGAACACATTTTTTAATGGGAAAGTTCACATTTAAAGATGCTGAATGTTGCTCTTGATGGCTTCTATCCTAAGACTACAGAGCCATTAAAACCACCCTGAGTAAATTACTAGAGTCGGATGCAGTGCAACCAGGCAGCTCTGCTCTCCTTCCTCATGTGTTAGTACCTTGTGCCTCCTCAGGTCTGAGACCAGTGGGGGATCAGTCATACGCACTGGGATACACTGACACACACAAGTTGGCCAGTATTCACACACCACAAACCAGGTATTTACACTACTGCTCTAAACATCTGCACATTTAGCGGTCCATTGTCAGAGAGGTTAACAAGCGTGAAAGAAGAAAATGAGGAGGTTTAGTCACTCACCCGATGTGCAGACATTTGTGCCTAAAATGCATCATAATCTGTGGAAAACAGACAGCATTGGTCACTTGGTCAAACACTTAAAGCTGGAATTATAGCTCTGTGCAGATACATGTAAATGTCACTGTGGATCTCCATACAGAAGCATGTTAGGGTCTCATGCCAGGATCAGACTACACGAGATCAGGTGAATAATGGCCCGATCCAACAGACGTGGGGCACTGCAACAAAAATGAACATCTGGCGCAACAGTTGCTTGTTTTTTTCCCCTGCAGTGAGTCATAGACACAGCATCTAGGATCTCTCTCTCAGTGTCTGTTCTGTGACGTTGATCCATAGAAGCTCAGAGCACTCTTCATGCTGTAAAAATGGAGAAGTCAGATAGGAAGGATGTTTCATTTCATTTACCCTCGGGTCATGTGAAATTAATCACACTTGTGTACACATATGTAGCTTGCCCTTCACACACTCAGCCTCTTTCTACCTACTGGGAAGAAAAAAGACTTTGGCCACTGGCCAGTGACCATGAGTGGTTTCAGCTTCACTTTCATTCAGAAAACCCTCATTAAGTATGGAAACATTCATTACCTTGCCCATCACCTCCTTATGTCACACAAGTGGTGAAAGTGAGCTATGATTGGTCACGGTCCAACTTGTAGTCTGTAATGTCTCTCAGCTAAGTCATGGCAAGAATTTCTGACTCTATGATCGCCTTGTCTAACACAGTGACCATCTCAAAAGACTAAAATATTGTGTATTCTGGTGCCCATTAGAGAAGAGGACAGGGTGGATGGTTGAATGTACAAAGTGTCTGACAGCAGTCAACATTGGTCCCTAACCTTATCTAACTTACAAACATGAACACACATCTTGTCCTGCACCTTAGCTTGTTGAACGAGTGACCAAACAAACATTCACTGCATGTAAACGTATCTGCAAGTATCACCTTGGTACTGATTAGATGCTGGTATGGTCCGTACTTTTCAATACCACTGCTAACAACTCACTATCTGCCCATGACTCCCCCTGCCGGGGCTCAGCCTGCTGGTTGCTGTCAATCAAACACAGACACCGACACACCCCTCCAAATGCGAGGAAAAGGAGAGAATTTCTGATATTTCTCCAAAGACCTTTTTTCTTCCTTTTAACAATAAAAAACTATTAATAATACATGTTAAAAAACACGTTGACATTATTTTTGACTGCAAAAAGGCTGACTAAATGTGATTTCAACTTGACTTTATATCCTGTTCCTATGGTATAAATCATTTTCATTTGGTCACATGGGTCCTTTTGGGAGGCACTGACAATTTACCTATTTAGTCGTTTAGGTAGGAGGACTTGTTTGGTTTTGTTGAGTTGCAGTGTGTTTTAGTTGCATATGTCTGCACATAGGGTTATTTTGCAGCAATATTTTTAACAAAATGTTTCCAACATTTTGCACCCAACCTTCATCCTTACTCTTTCTTCAGCTGACCCTGTACTGTCATGCCACCCAGGTCCCAGCGCTCACTTCAACCTCTGTCTGCATCCAAGAAGGATGGCATCTGCAGCCAGACCTCCTTAGACAGCAGAGAGACACATCTGGATACAGAAGCTGAAGCCCGCGGTGCTGAAGAGGAGATCAGGGTGTTGGACGGTCCACGCCGCCCAGAAGGAGGCATGTTGTTCCACCAGAGACATCTGTTGGAGAAGGAGAGCGACAGAAGCAGACAAGGCTGGTCGTGGACTGTAGGAGAGAACTGCTACACCTCCCAGTGGGTGAAGCAGAAGCATGAATACAGGAGCACCCGGCCCTGGTGATCGGGAGCTAGATCTGTGATGATTACTATCATTTAGACATTATTTAAATGTTACTGCAAAAAATTTTTTATTCTGTATTGAATTCTAGAAGCATTCAATGATTTCAGACACATAAGTGCTGAAGCAGAAATTCAGTGTGACATTCAGGAGGTTTTCCACAAATGGGAGCGGTGTGCACGCGCTGAGCATTGAAAGAGTTCTCAGCACTTGGCCAATAAATCATTGCATCAAACTTCACTTCAGGGTCCAAACTCAATTAACTGTACACCAGTTCTTCTCAACTGGTTAACCAAACTGGTGCTAGGAGCCAGATATGGAACTGTTTAAGAGAGCCATCAGACACCAACCAACATCCAAACCCATAAGTGGGAAATGATAACTAAAGGAGCATTAGCTTCAACACTAAGTTGTTTTGGTTGCTGCTTAGCCTAAAGGTTTCAGTATGCTTCAAACAACGTGCTTTTCAGATTGTGTCCTGAAAACCCCTTCCAGCAGCAGAACTGGAAGACTGCGTCCAATACTTTCTGTAAGATGAAGCCAGTCAGAGGTGTAAATTAGAGCTGTAGTGAATACTTCGTTGTAGCATTTGGAAACAAAATACCGAGCAATATTTGCTAAATTCATCTCAAACTGACCCAGAATTTGAAACTGAATAATATATTAAAGGTATACTTTCAAGTAAGTGCTTGTCGACCTGTCTAACAGCGTCTTTCTAACAGTGGAATCTGGGAGTGTCCACTGTGTACTAACAGGCCACAACATATGCTGAATGCCTTGATTGCCAGCAACAACAAAACGAATGCAAGGCTTACCTGAACCCTGCTGAGTTAGACTAATTTTCCGCCATCGATCCTCTTGTGTTGCTGTGCGAGTAGGTGGCTGGGCCAGCCTGCTCCAGTCCTTTATCTCGACGCATTACAGAATCTAAACCAAAATACTTCAAGCATGATGGTTATCATTTATTGTCCAGCACGCCATTCTCCTCTATTCTTCCTCTGCTCTCGCTCTCCTGGTGTCTGCCATCTGGCAGGCTCATATTAGAGAAGACCTGCCTTATTGAAGCTGAACAACCAATCAAAATAACAAATGACAACCTGTGACACTTTCTGAAACAGACCATTAAACAATCACAAGCACCATACGTAGTGCTTGGTCATGTGTGTAGAGGTGTGAACGTAGGCAGGGTTTTAACTTCTCTTTTAAGCTCTTTAGACAACAATTTGCATCGCTTTTGGTGAATGCAACAGAAATGTCATAGAGGAGAGACTGTCTGAAAGTGTGCGCCGTTATCCTCATTTTGTATGATTTGCAGCCAGAAGGGGGCTATGACAGCAGGCTTTGCACCCCACCTTTGACACATGGTATGACCTAGTTCGTTTGAAGCATACTGAGACCTTTAACCAGAGTGGGAATGTTTGCTACTTTTTTTTGTATTTGGCTGGTTTACTGGCCATTTACAAGTGAAACTGAGCTTGTAAACAAAAGTTGTGGGGTTCGTAAGTAGCTTGAGTCATCACCCTTGGTGTTTGCATCAGTTAGTAACATATGACAATGACATAACCCTAGTGGCACATAGCCATGGAAAAAGTAGTGCCAATGAAAGCTGTTGACTGTGTGGAGAAGTTCCATTCCCTTCCAGTGTATTTGGGCGGAGGCACAGGTTCCTGAGGCAGATCAAAAGATCCAAAACCTTAGCACATAAAACTGAAACTATCTCCATGGCAATACGCCACTTGGTTAAGTGAGAAAATATTTTTCTTTGTATACTGGGTAAACTGACCCTTAAACTTTCCAAGCATGCTTATCAGATGTCAACATCTGCTTATACCCATAATCCCTTTTGGAGTCATTCCTTGAGTCTGCTGTGCAATTCTTTTACAAGAGGACAGAGTCTGGGAGCTCCAGGCATTTGGTGCTAAAAAGCATTGTTCTGTCTTGTCCAGACAAACTGAACCAAAGGAGGAAACACACTAGGATTCACGTTAGCTCCCAATTGTGCTGATATAATGTGCTTAAAATCAATATGGTAGTCAACATTCCATGATTGACAACACTATTGCTAACACACAGGATGATACAAAGGATGGAGGCTCTGTTTATCCCAGAGGACTTGACTGAGATAGTCTATCAGCTGATGGAGTGGTGGGTTACAGCAGAATTACTGGAATGTACAAAGTGACCATTAGGCTGTTGAGTGGAGTGGAAACCACCGGAAACAAACACTGTCTTGAAGGAAGCACAAGAAAAAGGTTTTGATACCACATTCCCACTGGTCCTTGAATTCCTGCATTGTTTCGACAGTTTTCACAGACAAAAATAAGAATCACGAGAGAAACCATCTTCAGAAACCTTTACAAGTTCCTTTCCCTATTTATGGAAGGTTGTGAAAAAGCCACATTTCACATGGTCAGGGCCACAGCAGGAGCACTGTGCAGTGCATACGGTGATGTTTTATACTGCATTTCTGTCTGTAATAAACTACAAAAGCAACTGACTTCTCCTGAGAATTATTCAAGCAAAGTTTTCTGTTTATTCATTCACCATCCAAACAGCCAGCAGGCAGCGACTAACTTCTTTCAGCTCAAATGTCATTGAACAGATGAACATCGTCACCATGCTGTTGTATGGACCCAGATGAGTGTCAGAAAATGGATAAATGACTGAAAGAAAACTAAACAGGATTACTTTTATATGCTTTAAATTCAGTTGCTACAACCCACCGGATATGTTTGTTTTAAGATCCCTAATGTATTGAGGATAGTGCAGAATACACTTCTGTCTGACAAAGGACTAAATCAAAGAAATGAACTGTCCATACAGTAAGAAAGATAAAAATGGTCAGTTTAAATGAGTGGATTGGTTAAAGTCAAGAACCAGTGCAGTATTACAGCTTGCTCTGGGCCACAACACACATACTCTCTCATCCTCTCCATCTGGCTCAGCATCCCAGCAACCTCTGCATGAGCAGGGGTCGTCCACCCCCCACACATACACTAACTGCAGCTCTGAATTGACTGCTGATGCGGCTCTCCATCTCTGCATGGCCACTGAAGAATCAACAGATACAAAAACAGGATTGCATTTCTTTCTCTTTAAAACTCTCCTTACTTACAAGCACGTATGGTATTCTGTTTCTTTCAAATGTTCTTCCTCTTTATATGAGGGAGTTTACATTTTTACAGGACCAACATTTAAGGAAATGCTACTCAACATACTCATTACAAACAACCTACTTAAATTACTATGTGTATTGTACAGCTTCCCTGTAGCCGTGTAGTCATTTTACCTGTCAAGAGTTCATTTGCTCAGGTTTCCCACCTTTGCCATATAAGTAACTCACATAGTACTTTGACCTTTTTAGCAAAGAGCTCATTCTTGCTGAACTTGTTTTCCTATTTCTGTCAGCAGAGGAAACTCAGACTGAGCTTATTGGACCATGGGGACATTAGCTGCTTACAGGGAGGATCTTTAATGATTAAAACAAGAGCTGTATAGTTTCAAGGGTCATGTAAAGTGGCGAAAAGAAAACTGCCTTGTCTGGGTTTTTCTATATTCTTAGGGCCAACTGTAGCTACTGCTGCAGGTCAAAGCCAACAAGAATGCAAATAAAGGAATAATTTAACATTTGGGGAAATTACCTTATTTGCCTTTTCAAAAGTGGGATGAAAGGATCAGTCTCATGTCTGTGTGTTCATTACAGAGCAGGAGTCAAGATGTGGTTAGCTTAGCATAACGACTGGAAGCAGGGGGAAACACAGACATGAGATACTGATCTTAATCTGAACATCTCACTCTTTGAAAGAAAGCAAATAAGCGTATTTCCCAAACTGTTGAACTACTAATTTAACTGACTTACATTCCTACACACAGTGTCAAATGGGCATCAACATTTGCTCCAGACATTTACGGTTATTTTATTTACACACACTTCCTACACAGCAGCTTGGTCTACAATGTTTAGGAAGTCCTGGGAACCACTGAGCCACTATTCCTGCTCCTGAATCCAGGTGTGTCATCGCCCTGTGCTTCTAGTCAGCCTCTTGGAGTAAGGTGAGGTAGACGTTGGACTGGAGGAAGCGGGGATAACAGTCTGTGTCCAGGAGCGAGTAGATGCGTTTCTGTGCATGGGACAGAGAGGTGCGAGAGGGAGCCTGCAGCAGCTGGATGGTCAGATCCCTGGTCTTGCTGTCCAGGTTCACCTACAACAGCACAACACAGTAACTGCTCTGATTGTACCCAATATACTTTGGTGGTTACAATGTTATTATTACTGGGAGAACGATGGCTACAAAAATATATGGAGCCCCTAAAGGCTCACGAGGGTTTTTTTTTTTCAGAACTAACTTTGTGCTACCTCCCAATGAATTTTCAGTTCTCTCACATCAAGTTTTTGCGTTCTTACGTAATATATTGCTTTACCTAGTAATATATTTTGCATTGCCTCTGATCCAAGGCTGAGCTGTGTTATGATACAGTATTATGTATTATGTACTGCAGCTGGTTGTGACCATGGTGCATTGGGCGACCCACAGCTGTGGCTGCACAGTATCATTGCAGCTAGATGGATAACTAGCAGAGCTAGATAATGGAGCTAGTTAAGCTAGCTAAATAAATTCCCACCGTGACCCTTTGGGGGCTCCGAAAAAGTAAGTAAGTAAGTAATGAAACAGAGTTATCCTTTAATGCTGCTTGAATTTTTGACAATAAAATAATAAATTATGAAGATGCATGCCTGTATGATCTTCCAGGATGTCCAGAGTCAACAATCCATGCAGTTACAAGATATATCATTTTGGAATTTGTGGCACCCTTAAGTGGTGAAATGTTTTTATGAAAAAAAAAAAAAAGGCAAAAGAATACACTCTAAAATCTACTTGGAACTTTTTATTTGGGTGAGTTAAAATATATTACAGTATGTGTCAGATCAGGAGGAGACTGGACAAAAAGTGTAGAAAATTCAAAAGATGGATTTTAGGGAAAACTTCATGGGGTAGATTTGTCCTACATAGTCAGATTTGATTGGAGAGGAAGAATCCAGTTTTAGAGGCGTATGGGTTCTTACCCATATGTGTGCACAAGGCACGCTAAAGATGCTAAAGGCATCTACCATGTTTGGTTTCTGAGAGTCGTCTAGCTGTCAAACTGCAGATGTGGGCCCATGACATGAACAAAAAGAGAACAAAGCACCCGGAGTACACAGATCATTATTTCAAGCTATTTTGATGCTGGCTTTAGTTACATGTTCTTCTTCAGAGTGTCATCAATACAATTGATTCAATTCTTATGAAAGTCATTACAATAAAAGATGTTTAGATGATTTAGAAGATTTAGCTGCTCCAGAGTAAGCAATGTAGAAAGCACAGTCTTACGTGTGCAATATAGTGAATCCAGAACTCATCCATGGCAAACTATGGAAAAAAGCTCGAGCTGGACCTGCGTTGAGCTGAGCATGTGGCACTTATTGTTTTACTGCTGAACTTTACTATTTCCTCAGAACATAGTACTGGAGGAACTGAACAGAGGTATACTTTCTGATTTATCTCATTAGAACTAGTGAATGTCACCTAGTGAAAGTGGTTGTCTGAGAAAGATATCTAATTCAGAAAATGGGTTGAGAGAGCTTGTAAATGACAATAAAGGACGAGTCTTCCCAGGGAGAAAACTCTTGTGTACATGCTCACCCACTCATGTACTGAAACAGTATAGACATTACAACAACAGAGAGCTGAAAAAGTGTTTACATGACATATTTACATCTGCTGATTAGATTGTGAAAGTGTCACTATGTATATCTAAGAAGTAATAACACAAACTTTCTCTAACAAATGAAAAGTTGAATTCATAAATAATAAAACACACCTGGGCTCAATGCAGTAGGCTACACTCAGGGCTGCTTACTTGGTCTGGTATGACCAGTAATTTATGGTGGCCAATTTTAACTAGCAAACTTTAGATATTCCATGTTCCTGACCTTATGACTCTTTAATACTTGTGCTACTGTTACACAGCGTTTCGAATGTTTAGAACAGTTCAATGGAAAAGGAAGTTCTTGTGGTCCCATTCCACTCACTCTCTGCCAGGTCACCTGATGGGGATTACTTTAAAGGCCCTGAAAACCTATTTATTCTCTCCATCAGCCTTTTACTATTAGCACTAGGGTCATACATGAACACACTATTTTCTGTTTTGTTTTTCTCACAGGGGCTCAATAGAGACAGAGCACAATTAAGTCCCGCCCACACCGGAGAGGAAAACAATTCCTTGCTCTCCATTGACTTTGTATTGCGTGAAGGTTCCTCCTTGTCACTTCGATCTGCTAGCAAACAGCAGAAACATACCTAAAAGCTGCTGTGTGGTGGGATGCACTACAAACAGGGTAAAGAACCCAGAACTAAGTTTTTATAAGCTGCCCAACCCAAAATCTGAGCCTTTAAAAAGACAAAAGTGG
>LKNJ01003479.1:0-43758 GCA_002120245.1 Maccullochella peelii
TTATTCTTTTGATTACCAGTAGCAGCTAATATAAAATATATAATGTACTGCATTTTACAATGGGAACGGGATATGAAACTTAATATTGAGCAGAATTGAGTAAAACTTATTGTTGATTCGGCCCTCCAACACAGCTCGGCTTGCTCATGTGGCCCCTTGTTAAAATTAATTGCCC
The DNA here is from genome assembly GCA_002120245.1 of Maccullochella peelii. Lineage (NCBI taxonomy): Eukaryota > Metazoa > Chordata > Actinopteri > Centrarchiformes > Percichthyidae > Maccullochella > Maccullochella peelii. The sequence continues at coordinate 176 of LKNJ01003479.1, forward strand.
ACCCCTGATCTAGAGCAATTGGGGTTCAGTGTCTTGCTCAAGGACACTTTGACATGCCAGAGATCGAACCACCAACCTTGTAATCAGTGGAACCCTCTCAAATCCTCTCAAATATAAGGATTTGATGCTTTTCTCTGTTTTATGTCATTGTAAACTGAGTGTGTGTTGGTTTTGGACTGCTGCTGTCGGACAAAATAAGCAATATGAAGATTATTGGATCTTGTAATAGGCATTTTATCACTATTTTCTGACAATTTACTAAATGGTCAATTTATTAATGAATAAAAAGGTTAATTTTTTATTGGAATAATCATTAGTTGCAGCCATTGTTAACTTTGTGTTACTTGTGTGTTCAAGAAATAGAATATTTTGAACATCACTTGATGATACTTGTACTTTAGTGTAGATGGCATTTCAGCAAAATATTAGATTATTCATTCTATCTTACATTGCATTTCCAGGAAAGTCATTTTAACATACCTGTACAAAAAACCCTTTCTTTTGGTATGTTATCAGTGCCATGCATATATGCAGAGCTGCTGCGTTTTGTCCTTGCATCTGATACTTTGTAGACAGAAAAAACACACAGACCGCCTGTTTCTGCTGTGTGAAGTGCATAAAAGCAGGCTTTTCTCTGTCAAACTAAAAGTTCTTCACTGAAATAAATGCTTGTACTTTGTCTATGTTGACAACAGAGGGCAGTATCAGATAGATGGATTCCTTTGATTCCTTTGGGTTGTCCAATTGAGTATTCAGTTATTGTTGCTGAGCTGAACAGCTTCTGTTTGTTGTTTGCCTGAATTTGTTTAGAATTGTAATTGTTATTTGTGCTCAAACAGCCGTTCACAGCCCGCAGACATTGCTTTTCTTGACCTTGTTTCTTCTTATTTGGGGCCCTTTTATACTGAAATATTGTTTAGTCGTATCTACTTCACTTGTTTTCTCTCTCTCTGCACTCTCTCAGTCCCACACACAGAGGGAAACTGATCTTATTGGTTTGAATGCCAGTTTGGGCCTGAAATAGCTGACTTTTATCAGTATTTGCTGACCAGAGAATCACAGCTGCAGTTTATTTCTAACAGCCAGCGCAGCGTGTCCATGAGGCTCTGAGCTTTTTCAATTCCACTGTCCAGGAAGTGATACGCACCGCAGGACACGGAGGTCATCTATCACACTGACCCCCCACCTGAGCGTTTAGACCACCCACACAAACACACACACACACACACATACATACAGAGAAGTATCCAAAGAAATGCAATGGACTGTGTCTGTTTTTCTCGCAGGTTTGTTTGTATTTTTCTTTATCTCCTTCTCACTCACCTACAGCAACACACACACCTCAGTGAGTGAAGGAATACTGTGACACTGATCACCATCTTTTTTAAAATTTATTTCTGTAATAAGCTTAACATGGAAGCAAGCCAAGGCATGCTTACATACAGTGCAGCAGGCTTTCAAACCTGAGCTGAGGCTTACACACATGTGCATGTAGGTTGAACACACACACCTCTGCTCACTTAGGCTGTAATTATCTCAATCCATCTTGTGTCCCTCTCTCTCTCTCTATAAGTACCAATTTGTATTCCATTACTGACATTCACAGTGTGTATGTGTGTTTATGTGCCCCCAGGCTACTGTCTGTACATGTGGCCAGAGCCATTAGTATGTGATTCAATGTGTCTATTACTCATGAATAAAACATGCAAGAACCCACGACAGCACACACACACACGAAGAATGCCACACAGGCTTTTCACATTACCTTGGTACCCATTGTGTGTAAACCTAGCATGATGGAAATGCATGTTTGCGTGTGTCCGTGTCCTGTATTTAAGTAGGAGGAGTAGGCTACTTCTAGTATGTGTGTTCACTGAGGTTAAACCAGTATGTGTCTCTGAAAGACAATTCCACTATTTTACTGACACTGGTAATAATCTCTGCTGATATTCATTCAGTATCTTTAAACTTACCAATTTTCCATATAGAACTCAAAGGCTGCCACTAAAGATTATTTTCAATATTTAGTCTATTAAATTGATTAATCAAATATTAATTTAGTTAGTTGTTGTTCAAATTGCTTATTTTGTCCAACCAACAGTCCAAACCCCTAAAGTATTCTATTTACATTGATATAAAACAGAGAAAAGCAGCAAATTCTCATATTTGTGAAGCTGGAACCCACACATGTTTGGCATTTTTGCTTCTTGATTAATTGTCTGTTTGACTAGAGAATTTTAGTTTTTTCTGGTTAAAAATGGGTCTGAAGCAGTGTTTAGAGTGAAGAACAATTGCTTATATTTGCATGACAACATGCTTATATTGACTGCTAATATACTGATAATTAACAGGTAATATTTGTGAGGTTCACCATCTTAGTTTGGCCTCAGTCTTAGCATGCTAACATTTGCTAATTAGCACTATACACAAAGTACAACTGAGGGTATAATGTCATAAACCAAAGCAATAGGCAAATTAAGTTTTTGCTCTGATTATGGTGCTAGATGAAACATTTCACAGCAATCCATTTGTTTTCAAGATATTTCACCCTGAACCAAAAATGTTAACCTGCTGTTTATCCTCTTCTGAGCATATATAGACTGTACAAAATATCTGTACAAAATTTCATGGCAATCCATCCAACAGTTGTAGAGAAATTTCAGCCTGGACCAACCAACAGACATTTTTTTTAAATAAAAAAAAATCTGTGTGAACATCAGATTTTAAATTTTATCAGCACAAACACTCTTAAATCATCCATTTATTGTTTTTTCTATTTATTTAGAGGGAGTCAAATAAAGCTGGTTAATCAGCTGCTCGTGTGCTTTTTCTTTTCTTTTTTGTTTTTCTTTTCCAATTTCTTTCTATAACTGGAAACTGAGCTGTGTTGTCACGAGAGAAGCATGTTTACAGTAAACTGTGGTTAACAGCTGGGTGAAAATGAGGACTTTATTCAGTTAGGGTCACAGGATTAATCTGATTTTTGGTTTCCTCCGTTAAATGAACTAAACCAATTTGTTAACAAACCTTTAAAATACACACATGGACATAAAAAACACATCCTGATGTAGTTTGGTAGAAGATGTTTCCAAAATGGTGATCTATCCCTTTAATTGTCTCCCACAGACAGCTAATGTAATATTTATCAGTTATGCACTCCTCAGTAATGAATCCTTTTTATTGAACACTTGCTGATATCTGATTTTTACTGTAATGAAAGGATATATCCGTCTATTGTTCATGCATACAGTGCAGTATGTGTAGACTGCAGTCCGTTTAGCATCAATCAATATTCCAGTGTTGCAGAGGGCCCTTTGCAATCTGGAGCCAATGGTGACCTTTTGGTTTCAGCCTCATTTTCTGCCCCCATCTCCAGTCTTGCTGCTGCTCTTTTGCTCTTCCCAGCTGTCCTTCCCTCCCTCTGTATCCTCTCTGTTTAATTTCTCACAATTTTCTTCTTCCTTTCTTAAGCTTTTTCCTCGAGCGCTTCTTCCTGTCTTTAACATGTCCTCCAAGTTCCCCTCTTAACCCTCTCCCTCTTCACCTTGTTTTCTTTGCCCTGTCGCTTTGTTCTAAAGACGAATTTTCTTCTCTCATCGGACCTCCCTTCTCCCCTCTCTTTCCTCTCTTATTACCTCTTTTAAAAGCTCCATGTCAGACACTAGGGTGACATCATCTCTCTATGTAATCTGCAGTGACCTGCGTCCTCTGCTGCATCACATGGTTCACTGAGTTATCAGGTGGGCTGTATCTGCCCTCCGACATCTCATGCCACAGAGCTCATCCACACACCTGCCTCCTGGGAGCCAACGTGCCCCAGGAAAGGACACTTCTCTCTGTGTGTGTGTGTGTGTGTGTGTGTGTGTGTTAAAGTTGTTCTGCTGTTCCTGCACATTTTTCTTATTTCTGGTTAACTCATTGTGGCACCCAGAGCAGTAATGCAAAGTCACTTCCACTTTAAATTGTGTATCACTTGAATCACTTGATACATCTCTGTGGGTTTGTCACTGCGAGCAACCCCTTTAACATCACACGTTTTCACTTGATCCATTGTTAATGTAAAAATATTGTTTATAGCAGCTTTTCAGCTCTTTGTTTCATTTCCCAGTTCTTAATCTTTTCTGACCTTTCAGCTCCTTACTATTGCTTACTTGTTATGTTTGCGATCTGGTAGTTAATAGTTTTTTGATATTTGTGTTCACAGCGGCCGACCCCGCCTGTCGCTGCGGCCCTGGAGGAGGACGAGGCAGAAAAGAGTTGTGGCCCCGCTGGATTCTGGGAGGCCCTGACACCCTGCAACGGTTGCCACAACCTGGGCTTTTCCAGCCGGTCACAGGTACTCACTCACTCACTCACTCACACAGCCATAACTGGACGACTTACTTAAATCACAGCAAATTTGCATTATATTGTATTTTACAGTGAGCTCATAATGGAACTCATAGAACGTAATCATCATGCCACTTCATAATCAACATATAAGTTTGTCACATGGTGCGGAATAATGCAGCATACATACACACACGCACACACACATGCAGCTTCACTACAGTGAAATTACAGGCTAGTGATATTGCCATTGTTCTGAGTGAATACTTTCACTGGTTACCTAGGGAACGCAGTGAATGAGCTTTCACCAGACAGACTGGCTCTCCTGGCAGCTCTGGATACTCTGTTCAGTATCACTCTCTAACTTGCTCTCATGCTTGTTCCGTCTATCTTTCATCTTCACCTTCTCTTTCCTTATCCGAATTTTCCAAAAAATCTCTTTATCTCTCCATTTTGAAGTTTTCACCTTTTATGAGTAGGACTTGGTTCATGAACTTTGAATGAATAGCATTCAACTGAAATATCTGATACAATGAGATAACATGAAACGATAATCACCCCTGTGGGGGAAATGTGAATATTGCAGCAGCAAAGAACTACAGTGTAGAATGTAAATGTGACTTTAATCATTTGACTGATATTGTATTTCTTAGAGGACCAATATCAGCATGTGAAACAGTTTTATGTACACACCATATAGAGAGTTGATATCTGGTATCTGATCTCTGATATCAACAATTCATATCAGCACACTGTATCTTATATCTGCAGCAAAGACAGAGCATTCGATAGCTTAAATAGACTACTTAATTAAATTGGGGATGTTGAAAATGTGTTAAAATGAGTATGAGTGCAGGCTTTGCTCCATGTTTGGAATGACGATGTTCCTCTTTCTACTGTGTTAATTATCAAAAAATCTCACACTAACATGTCTAGCTACCAAATTTAAAACCAGAAAAATATTTTAAAAAAGTACAAATGAGACTATGCCAAGTCATAGATTACTGTACAGCATTACAAGGGTGTACAAAAAAGAATGGAATATATATACCCTTCAACGTATTTATGAGCTTAAGGCCCACAGCAGTAAATTGCACATGAAAAGATTTGTACTTCAAATCTTCCCAGTTTATGAGCGGAAATCGAAGTGAGGCTGAAATGTGAGTCTTCTATCCCCATTGATGTAGACTTCATATATTTACCCTCCTTGCCCAAATGAAATATCAGTGTTAGGTATGGTCAATTAACCGCCCACAAATCCATCAAACATTTTGGCCTGTTACACACTTTGTACGCAGAATGTGTATTGATCTCTCTGCTTACATGGCTAATGTATATACATTGTGAACATATTCTCTTTTCTCCCTCCATTTGAATCATATATTTGTTTCTGTTGTCATTAAGATGTTATTCTTAATATTTAAATTGTCTAGTTTTTAGTCTTACAGTCTTAACTTATTGTAATCCTGTGAAGCACTTAATTCTGTGATTTGAAAGTGCAATTAGACACAAAAAAGAGAGATAAGAACAAAATACAATATATACTGAATATACACTGTACAATGATACTGTCCAGTGAAATACAGTAGATAATGTTACAGTATATGCTGTACAATAAGGTGGAAGATTATCCTTAAAATAGAATTAACTGTACATTGGATATATTTATACCCACGGGATGAGGTAGAGGTCTGTTATGTAATATGAATTAAGATGGAATAATAGATGGATTTAAAGCCCTGTATATACATATGGTCAACTAGAGGGTCTTTGTGTCCCAGTCTGAATTTCCAACCAGAGAACCCAAACAGGAATGAAAGCCAATGCAATGAATGCTGTGAATAAAAATGGCCATTGAGGAGAACTGTAGGATTTCACAGTTTATCACCAACAAGACAGCTTTGAACTGGCTCTGCAGTCGTGACAAAAGAAAAAGACACATGTTTGAAATCATCCAAACTCTGTTTATTAGCCTAAGGGGGAAATAATAATTGCATCATACAGAGAAAGTTTAGTGCACCAACTTTAGATCTTGTGCATCTCTCATATCTTTTGTACCAGAGTATACCCACTGATATATACAGTATGTTGCATGAATTGTAGTTCCTCTCACACTTGTTACGTCTCAGTGCCGGTGTGTGAAGTATCCTGTTGTACCTTTTAACCAAAACTCTAGACAAGCTTCTTCCATCCTTCCTTCTACCTTCCTAAGCCCTTCGTGCTGTGTATATAAGTGTGGTTAAGTGTGTGCAGATGAGTATTTAGCGGTGAGATGCGCGCTGGCTCAAACAGCAGGGACATCTGACATTTACAACACAACAGACCCTCTGTCTTATGTCGTATACTGGCAGCCTGCCTGACTGACTGGCACGCTGCCTGGAGAGGTTTGCACCTGGATAAGTGTGTGTGTGTGTGTGTGTGTGTGTGTGTGTGTGTGTGTGTGTGTGTGTGTGTGGTGGTGGTGGGGGGTTATAGAAGAAGGAAGGAACAGAGTGAGTGAGCAAAGAGAAATTGAGTTGTTATTGCTTAATTAAGTTAGCTCCGTGCTAATTTGCCCTGTGTCATTGTGAATAAACATAGTTAACATAAAGAGAGAAGTGGGTGCAAGTCCTCTGAGGATGAATGGACAAAAAGAAACATTTTCGTGCTGCAGTCTCTCCCATCATTTCCATCTCATCCTTTCTTCTTATCATCCCACATGAGATCTGTCAACCTAATTCTTTTTTTAGTTTTTCTATCATCCCTCTGTATACCATGTTCATCCCTCTCTCTGCCTCATTTATCTTTCACTTTATATTTCAGCAGAAGTGTGTTAACCTTTGTATCGATTGTCTGAGTGCTCAGTTTTCTGATTGTCAAGCTGTCACTCAAGACTGTCAGTCAAACAACTGGACTTCTCTAACAAGTCTTAGAGAAAAGATATAAACTTTAGATTCACTGCATAAAACAGTATGTTTGAGTTTTGTGTAATTTGTTTTATACATTTTTAAAAATGTATTTAAAGCCAAATGGATTTCTATCACTCACAAGGTATTAATGCCATCTATATTGACCGTCTTGATAGTCTTTCTTAGTATATTATTTGAATTTTAATATGTAAAGAACATATTTAAAGCCCCCAAAACTATATTTTCTCAATCTGCTGAAAGGGATGGCATCCTACATACATTTCTGCAAAAGAACAATTAGAAGAATTTAAGTTATTTAACATGAGAGATTTAGTTTTGTCTGTGCTCTTCTCACTTGTTTGATGTGGCTGGGGCCAAAATCTGAAATCAGAATCGTTTTACCTAATGTTGTTGCTTATTTAGTCATGAACATTTAATGTTTTTATAGAGATACTTAAGGCAGCAGTAAGTAACTGATTTTTTGGGGCACTTTGGAGCAGCGGAAACAAGCTCACTGTTTCACAACACTGGCGTAGTATCACCTTATGAAGTTGATATGGCAAACAAACAGTTGCCAATAACACATCCAGCAGATGTGGTACAACATTAGCATTTATTTGTAGTCATGTGTCTGGCCACTTGGTCAAAGCCCAATATTCACTCTCCTTTTAGCTCAGTTTTGGTGTCCAGCAACTCCTATCCAGCTCATTAGCTGCTAAATGCTCCACTTTGTTCACCAGCTAGTTGCTAACTGTGTCTGTCTGCTGTTTGGTGGTGGGCAGGTAGCATACTTTCACATGCAATTATAGTCTTGTGGTCCATTGTTAATATAAAAATATTGATTATAGCAGCTTTAAGATTTGAGATGAAGTTCTCAAGCACTTTAAAATACAATTTGAGTTGAAATTAAGTAATTTTTGTCTTGCATTTTATTTGGTACACTTTAGAAACACCTCTCCATATAATGCAGTAAAATATAAAAGCTCCATAAACTAGATCCTCCAAAATGTAGTTGAATCAACTCCTCTCTTAAAACAATTTAACCAAAAACTGAAAAATGTCATGACGTTAGTATTTTTTGCAGAAATATTGTATTAGCCTCCATTAGTTTTAGCTAGGTGTATCTAATTGGCAATTGAGTGCATGTCTGTATTGTATTGTGTATGTCTGTGTGAGTGTGCACATGCCTATGCAGGTGCATGCACAAGTTATATGAATGTGATTATTAGTGATTGTTTCAGTGTATTTGTGAGTGTGTCACACAGTAAATGTGTCAGACTGTACTTAGCAAGAAAAACAGAGTGCACTGTGTTCCAAGCTTGAGTTTAGCATGTCATTGCAGTCTGTCACATGTTAGTGTGTGTGTGTGTGTGTGTGTGTGTGTGTGTGTGTGCGCGTGTGTGTGTGTGTGTGTGTGTGCATGCACGCGCGCATGCGGGCATACGTGCCTGCATAAGGAAGCTTCCCTTGTTGTGTATTTTCTTCGCCAGCCACAGGTTTCCTCCAACTATCGCCATGTGAACGCCGACTGACGCAAAACTGTGTGGAGGTTTCCTCTGCGACATTGACTTTAACAAAGAAGTTCAGACCTCACCTGCAGAAACCTTCAAAGCAAAGTAGAGAGAATGAAAAGGGAGAAATATAATGAACGAATGCAAGAAAAAGATTCAGATAGAGAGAGGTTGGCAGGGTTGCCAGACAACCAAGAAATTCGTGAGGTATCAGGTGTGGGATGTCTACCATTGACAAATCACAGACACCATCAGCACAGGTGCGTCAGAGTGCTGCGCGCACACACTCACGTCAGCGTTTCCCGACTGTGTCTCCGAGCTTCACTCCTCTCTTTTCACCACCTTTACTTCTTCCTTCCCGTTTTACTTCCTCCACGTCTCTTTCTCCACACTCACTCAAGACTTCCCTATTAGATTTCTCTTTCTCCAGCTCTTTTTTCCTCTCTCGAGTGGGTGGCTGCTGACCTTTTAATGTTCTCAGCCCGGGGAGTTTTGAGGAGTTGAGAGGGGGAGGGCAGGTCTGTGTCATACTGGCAGAGGTTAGGATCAGAAAGCCATGAGGGCTCTTGAAGATGTTAAGGAGCATCAAAGGGAAGATGTTTTTGAGAGGGCAGCGATTATGCGCAGAGCTTTATAAGGCTGTAAATGAAGGACTTCATGTGCTCTGCGGGAGATTGGGTGAGGTTTTGGATTTTATGTAGTAAACAGTTTGGTATCATAAGTTTACAAATTGTTCAACAATTTCGTGTAATGCTTAATTTGAATAGTTCAATATTGTCGAGAGTTAAGCTGTAGTAATAATGCCATGATATATTTAAAGTAATAGCTTGACTAGCCTTTTGCAGTCTTTATGATGACAGCGGCATATTTACCGTGCAGACATGAGAGCGGTATTAATCTTCTCATCTACCTCTCTGCAAGAAAGTGAATAAGCGTTCTTTCCAAAATGTTCCAAAAAAGTTTCATGGCATAAAATGTGCAACAAGAGTGAAGTTTCAAGATTCCATAAAAATGGGCACTCTTCTTCTTGGAAAACAGTGACTGTGTCTGAAATCACTCCCTTGTTCATTCATTCACTAGTCCCTATATGATGACACTCAGTAGTTGAGTCAACAGTGAGCATTAAATTCAGATTAATGACGCTTATCATCCTTTAGCTTCATCACTGACACTGTCTGCCCTGACATGTAGGCTACAGCGCAAGTGTTTACTTTGTCTCCTGTTCTCTAAAGTGTAACACAGACACTCGGGCAGCCTGCCAGCAGCTGTCAATCAAACACCAACACGCCCCTCCAGCCGACTGAGACGGAAAGGAGCATTTCTGATATTTCACCAAAGACCTTTTTTCTTCCTCTTATAAAAAAAACTATTAACAATACATTTTAAAAACATGCTGACATTATTTTTGGCTACAAAAAGGGATGAGTAACTGTGATTTCAGTTGGACTTTAATATTGATCTCTCACTGTCTAATGTTCCAACCCAGCGCCCTGTTGCAAAAGGAAATACAATAATATTTTAGTCATTCTTCAGTTCATAGTTTTTCTTTTCAGTGCACAATGCAAGTAATGGAAAAAAATGTCTTAAACACAAGCTTTTTTACAAGCAGAACTTTATCTACATAAAACTAAATGAATAAATAAAAGCCCAGATAAAAAGCAAATGTCTGTACTTACCTACATCCCATATTTGTATCGCAGGACAAAGAAATGTCAATTTCTTTTAAGAAAACAGAGCTGTAACTATTTGGATAATCGGTTAATAATTTCACTGATTTTCAAGCAAAAATGCCAAAATTTGCTGATTCCAGCTTCTCAAATGTGAGGATTTCAGGCTCACATTTAGGAAATTATAACAGCCATTTTCCACTATGTTTTGGTATTTTATGAACCAATTGAGAAAATAATCGTTAGTTGCAGTCCTAGTTGAGACCTCTGACATGTACGTGTGTGAGGGCATATTTATTGGGGTACAAATGTGAATGAGTGTTTTTTTTAAATTTATTTTATTGTGAATCAAGGATGTTTCTGTCCTTGATCTGTGGATTTTAATTACAGCTTTCAGTTAATCATTCATTTTATTAGCTTAAAACACAAATTAAAATGTAAAAAACCGCCATAAAAGTTCAAAGTCTAATTCTTTATCCTACTCTTTCTTTCTTGCTACTTCTGCTGCTCTCTGCAGGGCGCAATTCTTAGTTAGTTCTTGTAAATGGCTTTTTGCCCTGTAGACTGTGCAGCTATAGACTGTCAGCCTAACCTTCAACACACACACACACACACACACACACACACACACACACACACACACATCTATAACTGCTCTCAAATACTTTTTACTGAAATAGATTGGCACACACATACATATGCTGCCTTTGAGTACTTGGAGATGTTCTGTGTGTGTGTGTGTGTGTAGTCTGACATCCCGCTAGAGTTCAGATATCTCGTCGTCCTTGAGGTAAACAGGAAAAGGGAGAAAAGATTGCAGAAATAGGAGTAGGAGCTACACTAAAGAAAAACCACCGACAGGATAAAGTGTGTCCCACAACCAACAACCACTCCACTGGTGTTGAAGTGCCCTTGAGCAAGGCGTTAAAGCGCAAAGTGCTTTAGAAGAGCCAACAGCGTAGTAGAATGAGTGCAATTCTTTAGTGTCTGTGTGTGTCGAATCCAAGCTAACATCCCAGGCATTAACGTGCAAAACACACACACACACACACAGAGGTGACAGGGAGAGATGAGGGCAACATTTGCTTTCTGTGTATTTATGTATAAATTAAAGATGTTGTAATCAGGCTTTTCTGTCCCTCTTATTTAAACAGGACAAACAACATGAGTGATTAGTTATTAGTTAGTTCATATTTAAAGAAAATGCATTGTGCACATGCAGATGTATGTGTGTAACATCTTGCTTGAGTCTTGATTTAAATGTGGAGTTAATATTTCATATGTAATATATGATATTTATGTACATATGTAAATATTCAGAGTTAATGATGTTAGCCCACAGTTGCTGTTTATCCTCATCTTCCTCCTGGCAGCACGGTTAAGGAAAGACAGAGCTGGAAAAAAAAAAAAAAAAAAAAGCTCATTGTAATAGGTAATTTTGAGTGATTTATTCACTACTAACAGGTCTGTTGAGAGATACTGAGGCAGCAGCAGGGTGATGTAAAGTTTCCCTACAGGGATCAATAAAGTTTGATTTATTCTAATCAGTAGTCTAGAGATTTATGAGTCACTGGAAAAGAGCAGGTCACTGCTAAAGCATTAGTTCACTATTTTAGGACATGCGCTTCTTTGCTTTCTTGCTGAAAGTTAGATGAGAAGATCGATGTTACACTCATGTTTGTACGGTAAATATGAAGCTACAGCCAGCAGACGGTTAGCTTAGCTTGAAGACCACAAGCAGGGGGAAACAGCTAGTCTGACTCTGTTCAAAGGTTAAACAAGCCCCCCAAGCCGACCAACATTGACATTCATACAGCTAAAAATTTGCCTACCTGTACCTCTAAAGCTCACTACTTAGCACGTGTGTTTTTTTGTTTGTTTAATCCAAACGAGATAATACAGCTTTAATTGTCTTTATGCTTAGCTAAGCTAACCATCTCCTGGCTGTAGCTTCATATTTTAATGGATAGATATTTCCCTAAATGTCAAACTATTACTTTAAGACCATATGTGGCGACCTCAGCAGGTATAAATTAAGACATTTTTAAAGTCACAGGAATTCCATGAATCACTAGTAATTTTCTTGAACTGCAGTTTAATGTCACAGATCTTGTATATTTTTTTTCAGACTGGCAGTTAAGTGGAATTCTCAAGGAAATGGACTGGAATGTGAGAGATAATTTGAGGTCTAATGTTCCACTTCTTTCTCCTCTTTCTGACCTTTCTTTCTTCACCCCCTTTGTCATTTTTCTTTCTTTCATCGCTTTCAGTCTTTATCTCTCTCTCTGGCTAAATTGAACATCTATAGGCGTTTCATGGTGTACAGGTATTGGCTAAACCACCCAAGGACTTTTTGAAGTTGATGATTTTATAGGGAAAGATATTGTCCCTGAGTTTTTGCATGCATATATATATATAGTAGATTTTTAATGATTAAAACTACAGGAGTCTCAACAATATATCGCATACTATATTTCACTACCCCCCAAAAAAACAAAGCCCATCAAAAACGGGGGCAGAACAGCTGTCATACTGTGCTGTTGTCATATCAGCAAGGTGTGTGTGTGTTCAAGGTTGCTGTGAATCTGACGGGAGCAGTAAGCATCCTCTAAAGCAATTCCCTGTATCATGATTGAGATATAAAAAGCAGAGTACCCATAAAAGTAATAAATAGGAAGTCATTTTTGGCACTCTGAGCCGCCACTAAAAGTGCTGTCTGGTCCACAAAGAACAAGTGAGTCACTGAGTGCCCCTTTATTTCATTATTTTATTGTTTTTATTCCTTTTTATGGAAGCAAGTAAACATTTATATTACAAAAATGTGGGTTAAAATTAGATTATGAAAATACCATTTGTAGTGCAAACATTCTGTAGTTCCAGTGTTTTTTAATCACTTTCTGGCTGATCAGCCGCATACACAAAGAAACAGATGAATGTTTTAATGCATGAAATGAATCCAAGTGAAAGTCAATACCCAATCTGGTCTCTTTAGGAAAACCTGGGTATTTGGTGGGTAAGCTTTACTGCATAGAGTGTATTGTCCTAAAAATGTGCTCAAAAATCATGGTTTCACTTTGCAGAAATGATCACAAGATTAATTTATGATGGATGAATAACAAAGCATTACAAGGATTTTGACTTAACGAGAAGTAGAAACACTTTACATGACTTTGACGTTTCTAAGTGGGAATGCTTCCTCATCCTGTGGTTGTGTGAAGGTGTGAGCTTCACATGGTTTTTGAATATCAAATGCGAAACTTTTGAATATATTTGGTGACAGTTTGTGCCAGTTTTTGACTGCTGATCTCCTGACAGCATATAGAGATGTTGGTGCAGCAGATCAGGCCAGCGCCAGTGTTTTTATTACCTAGGCTCAACCAAGGTTTACCAGATTTTTTTGCCAGACAGTTTGCTAAACACTCCACATTAGTGTGTGGTCTTGCATGTATGTATAGAAATGTACATGTGCTAAAACAAAATGGCGAGAATAAACATTTCAAGTATTTATTGTATGTATTCCTTAAACCTTTATTGCTGTTTGTAGAACATCAAACGGTTTTGTACATCCAATGTATCTTTGCAGCACACTTTACACCTGAGCAGCCTCTTAAGGTGGTACTCCAAAACTTCCTCCAAAGTTGTCAGGCAGCGGCTCTCTGTCAGCAGCCTGTTACTCTGGCTGGTTGCTGTGTCTGTGGGATTAAGCGTGGAGCTAGGGGAAACCACAGTTTGAGCTTTGCTCAATACAGCAGGCATCGTGGGGAGAGGTTATTTTCTGAGGAGGGACTGTCGGTGTCCCATGGGTGGCTCAGCTAGCTGATTTCTGTGGGATTAGCCAGCCATGGAGGGAAATCCAGTTTTGCAAGGAAATCCTTCCGGCTGCTTTGACCAACCTGCAACTCTCTCTTTCTATTTCACTCTTTGCTTCCACTCTCTCTCCTCTCTCTGTAGGTCAACCAACTGCTCTCTACATTTCTCCTCTATCTCATCTTTTCCGCCACTGTATTCCTCATCTCTTTTTTTCTGCCATTACCCTTTTTATCTCTCCCTTTCTGAGTTCTGTTCAACATGTCTATGCTTATTCGTTTCTTGCAAGTAACTAAGGGGAAATAGCTAGCCTGGCTCTGTCCAAAGTGAAAAAATACACCTACGAACACCTCTAAAGTTGAAAAAGACGCATCTTGTTTAAACAGAAATATGAAGCCGACAGTCTGTGGTTTTAGGAGCAGCAACATGTTGATGCTACTTGTGATAGTACTGCTAACATGTGATAGTCGGATGCAGTGACTGTGCGCAGCTTCCCCAAGTCTTGTCATCAGAGTGAGGTTGCCAGGTTTGCAACCATTATGCCTATATACAAAATCTATGCTCACAATCATCCCTGGAAACCAGTACTATAGCAGAAGATTCTGTACAGAAGTATTGGACTGATGGATAAACTGCTGATTGTCAAGAAGAAGCTGTTCTAACTAATGATATTCCCACCAGTCTCTGCTGTACTTGGTGTTTAGTGCTAATTAGCATGTCAATTTCAATAATTAGCATTCTAACACACTAAACTACAATGGTTAACACGGTGAACACTGTTGGCATTGTGCATTGCGAATATGTTAGCATGCTGACGTTAGCATTTAGCACAAGTACAGCTACACAGATCCACTAGCATATAGACTACTCTAAATCTCGTCGCTCTTTGAACAGAGCCAGGCTAGATGTTTCCCTCTGCTTCTTCACGCTTCTTCCCGCTCACAGTCATGAGATTGGTATTCAGTCATCTCACTCTCGGAAAGCTTGCGTATTTGCGAGGAGTGGGCTCTCTTTTGCCTCCTTTCGTTTTTTAAAATGCTTTCCACTTCTGTTCTTTGGTCAGTGTGTCTCTCCAGTGCTGTCCTCTCATGACTGCACCTCTCTTTCCATCTCTCCCCTCATTGAGGGCCTCAGAGGGTCCATTGTCCTCTCTGGTGTCCACCCCTCCCTTTTCTCTCTAATCAAATAGCCTCCATGAGGAAATGCCAGCAAATTATAGCCTCTATTCATATCTGATGGCCTATGAACTCAGTGTACTGTGTATGAGGCAGTGGGCTGTTACAATATAGGGTTAAACAGAGAGGAAGAGAGAGTCACAGGATTCAAGACTATAGGATAGAAGTTTCTCGGACATGACCATTGCAACAGCTCATTTCCTATTTGGGTTATCAGCCTCACACACACACACACACACACTCTGTATATAATAATAATAAGCAGACTCAATTATGCTTACACAGAGAAACGCACACAAAGTATCCACATAAGCTCTCACATGATCACACACTTTAACTGTATCTGCTGCAAACAGACAGACACGTACAAACACCACACAGATATAATCACACACCGTTACATGCAATCCTTTGGTCACGTGCAGGAACTGTCACACACTCATGCACACACACTCAAAGGTTTAATCTGGCCTCTGCAGTTGGACGGGAGCTGCATACGACCTGCTAATTAGTGGCCAGAGGAGACCTCTGTTTGTCTGCTCTCTTCCTGTGTAGCTCAGACACAAGTTTCTCTGTGTCCTATCTCTGCCCTGAAAGATAGAGAGGGAGGGTTGGAGTGAGAGGGAGGGAAATGAATGAAGACCAAGTGTGTTTGTTTGTTGGAGGGACTGCTCATATCGAAGCGCGTGAAGCTTTTTCTCCCACATTTTAAAGCCATCTGACCCTTCAGGCCTGAGCTGGAAGAAGAGCAAGGGTACATCAAAATATCAGGTAGCTAAGCCTGTTGTCACACTGCCGGATTAATTTCCTCTCCCGATTTGTGTTTGCTCCCAGGCTTCACTGTAGACTTGAGAAAGAGGGATTTCCTTCCAGTGACCGACCTGTTCGTGATGGAGTGCAAAGTGGTTTCCTGCTGGCGAGGGAATTGCTCAAACTTTAAGCCCATTGCTCACTTCAATGCAGCTAAATTGGATATTTTGCTATTTCTTTCTTGCTGTCCCGTGTGTGAGAAATCAAGCATGTTGCAATTTGACTCGCCTTTCTGTGTCTTTGCCATGTTTCTTTGTGTGAGGAAGTCTCTGCTCAAAACTCACTGCACTCCCACTTCCTCTGCTTCCCTTCCTCAGTAGATCATTTTCATCTTCCCGCTCTGTCTGCCTGTCTCGTGCTCACATCCTAGGGATTCGCTGACACAAACTTCAAAGTAAGTGTTGAGTTGGATCCTGGCGTTCTTTGATCTACCTGTGTTTTCTTCTCCCTTCCCTTTTCTATCCCTGTCTTTGCGATGGGTTTTGTTACCCCTGTCAGCTTTGGCCTTGCTCTTTCTCTTTCGGTTTCTTCCTAAGCTGTTTGGATGGAAGCCGGAGATTTAGAATAACAGGAATAATGAAAGATGATGTCTTTCATTATTCAGGGAAGAATAGACAGAACACATGGTGGGAGAATGAGAAATTCATTTACAGTACACGTTATGGTAATTCCTCATATCTGTCCTTATAAAGATAATTTCAGGAACATTTCTTAACAATTTCCTGATTTCTATCTTTTTTTTCCCTCTCCTTTTATTTATTCTCCATGTAACCACTACAGAGGAATCTCTTTCATGAGCTCACTCTGTCTTGGAGCTTTTCTCATGTGCTTTCTTCAGTGCTCCTATTAATGATGCTACTGTACCTGTGGCATTTTAAAAACTTCAGAATTTCATTAATTCATGGGACATCTTAGTAATTACTGTAAACAAATGAGACCATGGTTGAGATGATTGGTAGCCTCAATCTCACAGCTCTGTTTCATCAGAAGTATTAGAGCTCAGGAAATCAGGACGGCATGTCCCATTAATCCAGTCACTTCCTGTTGCAAAGACAACGGTTTCACTTGCCTCAGTTTCCATTTGAATCTACTTCTGCTTCCATTAACTCGGAAACTTTATCTCGATTTGTTCTGAAGAACTGCAATCTGTTGCATTTCCTACCGGTGACGTCATGCTTTTACATCCATACTTGGAACCAGGTTACTCAGGGGAATCAGGTTATGCAGGAAACACATTTACTGTAAATCCGTGTTTACTTGCAGCAGCCAGTAATCAGGTTTCCCCCCTTTCCCTACCCTTTATTTAGAAGAGTGAGTTACTTACTTTAACTGTAGTTAGAGATGCAATGTCTGTGTGTGTGTGTGTGTGTGTGTGTGTGTGTGTGTGTGTGTGTGTGTGTGTGTGAAAAGGCTGATGTTGCCGTGTTGTAGTCAGACTCTGGATGGAATTATTTTGAATAAGAGGATGCATTGCTACGTGTATGCTGTATATACATGTCGCTGTCAGCAACCCTGAAACTGAATGTATCTGTGAAATATTCACTGACTACTGTTTCATTTATTTCTCCTACTATATCTGCTCGTAGCAACTAAAGCATGATTTGTTTGTGGTTATGTTTAAGCACTTCCACAGCACTTTGATTTAAGGTTAGGGAACGATTGTGGTCCTGGCTAAATATTTAAAAAGTGACTTGAAGTGTGAGACCGGACAGATAGACAGGACCTTAACTGAAGTACTTGTTGCCTAAACCTAACCATATGCAGAGTCACTCCGGTGTCTTGCGTTTGTACACGACTAGCAGTGCACCAGACAAAATGTCGCCGGGTAACATAATCCAGTCTGCAAATTTTTTTGGAGACGGGGTCGATCAACGTGATACTTCCTTGTCTGACATTTTGCATCATGCACATGTGTACATGTATAAGGCTGATTAGAAACCCAGTAACGTGTACAGTATATACATGGCATAGCCCAATAACAGAAACCTGGTTTTTGATGTATATGGCGTTTAATAAATCAGGTTACTGCAGAAAGCCAACCGTAACTAGGCTACCTAAGCACACTGTATGAGATGCAGTTTAGTGGCTTGTTGAGGCTGCCAATCTTGATGGTCTTGCTTTTGAAATCGCAATTATGCCAAAGTCTCAAAATGACTGTGAAGATGATTCATTGCACCTTTAATCTGAGCTGTCAGATGAGTTTATGATTCGGAGTAGAGTTTTTATGTCCCTGAAAGGAACAGTGAACTACCAGCAGCTCTTCATGGCTCCTTCAGAGTGCTCTCAGCCTTTCCTTCAGCTCTGAGTGAAATCTGCAGCTAACCAGGTTGTCACGTCAAATCAGTGTCAGCTGTGGCCGGGCCACCTGCAGAGTGAAGGCATATAAGACTGACTGGATCTCCATTAGCTGGTAATGGCAGTCTAATTGAGTGCTGATGGAGATAGGTTAGGGAGAGGGAAAAGGGGGGGTAGTTTGTAGGCCTTTTAATAAAGTACAGTGTAAAATAAGTCTCAGATTGAGTGCAGATGGTGTAAGTGAGAGAAATCATCAAGGGACTGATTGCTCTGTCAGCCAAAATGATTAATCCGTTTTGAGTGTGCTCAGCGTGTGATTGATGGCCTGGTGCAGTCTGGGTGATGTAGTAGCAGAAGGAGACAGGAAGAGTAATGGCTGTTGAACGAGGAAAGGAGGTTGTAAGAGGGAGAAGGGGGAAAAGATAGAGTCAGGGGGTTGAGAAATATATGCGGTGCAGTGTTGAGAACAGGTGTAGTCACACCGACAACGTATCGTCATGGTGACAAGTTTACCACTGATCTCATTAGGAAGGGTATAATCGGGGCAGGTTGCCAAGTGACAGTTCAGAAATGATGATAGAATGTTGTTATGGGAAAAAGGCAGATATCCAGAGGCTGCGTTGCTGGAAAGAAATGTTTTGTCTCTTCGGCTGAAATGACGCGCGCCCCTGTAACCTTTTCCCCTGCTTCACATCACTCACTCTTGTTTTTCATTCTTTCTGGGTACACATCTGCCTCAGAGATAAGGGACCTTTTGGTCCGCAGCGCTCTCTCGGATCCCTTTGGGGCTTAACCTTTTCACCAATGCTGCAATAAAGTGCAAT
This sequence comes from Maccullochella peelii, assembly GCA_002120245.1. Lineage (NCBI taxonomy): Eukaryota > Metazoa > Chordata > Actinopteri > Centrarchiformes > Percichthyidae > Maccullochella > Maccullochella peelii. Next base: position 19,482 of record LKNJ01003479.1, read on the forward strand.
CTGAAATTCTCCTTAAATACCCAAAGAGGAAGCTGTTATATAAAGGTCCCAAAGAAACATTTCCTTACACATTACTTTGAATTAATCACCTCCAAGTGAAGAGTTTTTTTCAAAATGCTGCCAAGTCCCTTTTGGTAAAAATCATTGATGTATTTCATTTAGTATGCAAATTACAATTGAGGCATTTGGCAGACACTCTATTCAGAGAGACTTACAATAAGCTTCACAAACAAAAAGTGTAACAGCATTAATTTAGAAAAGTAAAGCAAGAACATCCTTCCTATTAACAGTCTAATAACGTCCTATCAAGTTTTTCCCACCTGTATCATAAAGATGACTCTTTTTCAAAAAGATTATTTATTATTTACTAATTTACCGATGATATATTTTTATGTTGCCTTTACAAGAAAGTTAAGAGAGAGACACAGGAAAAGCCTGGAGAAATAGGGGGATGACGTAAGCAAAGGATGCAGGGTGGATAACAGACGGAGTTGCAGCAGTCAGGCCTTTAGATTAGAGGAGCTTGGACCTGCAGCTGTATGGACTTGCTGCGGTGTCTGATCAAATCAGCAGGATCAAGTGGTGTCTGCTGTATGGACTGCTCAGGACAGTTGTTTGTTGAGGATCACACTGAGGTTATTGGTGGATGTTGCAGATTTGAGTACAAATAGATACAAAGAGACTGGTGTGATTTTAAATAAGTAAGATTATATTCCAGAATATTGGCAATATCTCTGTAACTTGAAAGGTCAGAAATCAAACCATTTTTAACTAACTAGGAGGAGAACGTCTAATAGCTACTTCCAGTTGTCAGTCAACTGCCTGGTGTTGCTGTTGGCTCAAAATGTAGTGCAGGGATTGCAGATGGAGGCTTATTGGGTTAGTGTATAGCAAGTGTATAGCAGAGAACCATACATAAACTAGGAGACAATTCAACTCTTGATTCACTTCATTGAGAAAAGTGAAATGTTTGCTCTCACACATGTATCTTAGTTGGTTTTTTTTAGGTGTTCGGACCCCGATATACCTGCTTGCAGGTCTTTTTCTGTCTGGTTTCCTTAAGACAATGTCATGCAAAAAGTAGTCACTTTCACATTTTGAAAACATGGTGGATATGTTGGGGAATAAAGATCATAAGATACAACACCTCACTGTAAAACAATACCAGCTGCCAACTGGAATTACTCAGCCAACAGGTGAGACAAAATAGATTCTGTTTTGACTTTTAACTGCTGTTGTGTTAGAGGGGATTTTGCACCGTTTCTCAGCAGTTATTTTGCTCTTTTCTAATTCATTCACACCATGTAATGAGACCCTGAAGCTGTTGCACAGTCAAAGGATAGATTTTAACAGCCGCCTCTTTCATCAGTTAGTTAATACATTGCAATAAAGCCATTGTATCTCATATTTATAAGGTTCTAGATTATTAAACATGTCTGAAAAATATTACAGGATTTTTCAGTGTAAATATTTTCCAGCACATTTATCACATAAAACTGATGGACTGATTTTTCCCAAATTGCAGCAATTTCACTACAATCTACTGTTCATTAAAGGCACTTAGATAATTGACAGTAAGCAAATCAACATGAGATTGCCTGTGATGTATCTATCCTTAATCTTTGCCAGTCTCAACAATACTATAGCAGACGAATGTTGAGAACTTCACTGCTTTTTTCTTTTTCTTTTAAGAAAGGCTCCAGCAAAACTTCGTTGATCACAGTAATCACAGCGAACAAAACTCCAAACTCTCCAAGATTGAAAAGTTTAAACTTTTCCCAACCCTTTATTTTCAGTGTTTGCTTTGAACATTGGCCTAAATTGTTCATGATAATCCAACTGTGCGGACGTGGTTGGACTTGAATGATAGCTTTGAGCTAAACTGAGAGATTACTGAGCTGATGTGTTTGGTTGTTTTCTTTTTGTGTCTTATGATGCACCTCAGGCAAAGGTGAACAAAAGATACACACTTTTGGCCATGGATAGACACTGGTTTACCACACATTTGAAAAAGCTCTGATCAAATACTGAATCTCTTTTGTGCTGTTCTTTTGCTGGATTTTATGTGCTGTTTGTCTGTCTTTCACATACAGCTCAGGAAATCTAAATGACTCTCTTTGGTCCTAACATTGTGCATCTGAAGTCAATAAAAGGGCTCTTCACTTTGCTTCCCAAACACTATTAATTAACATAATGCATCATTTATGGGTCTATTGGACGGGATAATAGACCAGTATGGCTGCAGTACATAATTAATAATGTAATTAGTGGTGTGTTTGTGTTTATCTCAATGAATGTAGCACTGCTGGTAGTTCCTGCTGGAGTCATTCAAATTAAACATGTGCGCGGTCATGGTTGGGAACCCCTCTGCTTATGAAATTGTGCACACACTGGATTACTGGATTATTTGGTATGTTTGATAAATTGCCCTCACATTTCTCTCTCTGTTTTTTCTCTCTGTCCTTATCCCAGGATTCAAATCATCCAGCAGAGATTATCACCTCTCCATCTCTGGATGTTTTTCTGCCAGAGGACGAGGACAACCCGTACGAGTCCGTGACCACAGCCGTCACACGCAAACCCTGCTCACTCGACATCAACCACCGGCTCAACGCCTGTCCACGCAATGGTAGGGCAAAGCAGAAAACTACACTACATCCATTCTTAAAAAGGTCATTCTTTCTTGTGGTAGTGACTTGGGTAACACTGCATAGTGAGTTTTACTTTCAATCAGCAACTGAACCTTATGTCATTTTTAAATCACAGATTAAAGTATTTATTTAGTTTTAGTTTTGTTTGTTTCTCAACAACTTGGCTGTCAGAGGACCATTAATCCATTGAGATATCAGATAAATTTGTGGTAATTCATTCTTTTCACAAAATTATTGCTAACATCAGTTGGAAACAAGCCTCCGTGGATGTGATAGATGCAGCATGTAAACAATGAAAATATTACCAAGGATTCAACACAGATGTTGGCGGTACAGAAAATGTACAGTCAGTCATCGAACTATAAGACAGGTGTGCCATTGCTGACCGTGCAAAACTGCATTAAGAGTCAACAACAATATGTTTTTATTTACTGTGTAATGATATGGTTTGATTATTTCTTTCTTGTGGATCTTTGTACACATTTGTTTTTTGGTCCTTTAAGAAGTTGCTGCTTAAAATAATTTGACATTGGAAACATATGGTGCCTTCCAGTGTGATCATGTTTACTGTGTTCACAAGCAGGAATCCATATGAACATCCCGCTGTTGTGATTATCACGACTTTAGTGGAAAACTTGAACCACCTGAATGCCAAGCGTATTGTCTATTCAACATTAACACAAGTTTCATCACAATAAACAGGCGTGAATAAAGTGGGTGAGAGTGAGAGCAACATTATTTGGGATACATGCATTGTTGAATTTATGCCTGTTTGGATGGGATTTATTTCCATAGGGGAGGTTGGGTGATTTTAATATTGCATGCACAGATCAGATGTTAGTCCTGTCCAGACCACATATATGTGTGATTTTTATTTCCTTACTACATTATTAATTACAGTTCCAAATACCTACTGTTTATAATTGTGCTTGTTTTATCATCATCCCTTTTTAACATCATCTAAAAGTCTCCGTTGAGCTGAGGGGAGTGCGGCTTCGGCTATTATCTCTGAGGTCATCACTATGAGCAACACCTTTCACGTTACACATATGCATTTGATACATTTTTAACATAAAAATACAGAGTAATGCAGCTTTAATAATATTCCACTATAATAGAAAGCACCTTCTGTAATTTGACAGTGACTTAAATGCATTCACAACGATGTGTTTAGAACCAGAGCAACTACCCTCCTGCAATATAAATCCTGTCCAAACAAAGGTTTACAGCTGAATTATCTGTTCAGAACTACATTCCTGCTTCAGTTCACTTTTCCACTCTCGTCCACACTGCCTTCAAACCTGTTTTCAGTTTAGGATTCAGTGTGAGTTAATCCTCCAGCCTCGGACCTTTTCAGTTTTCTGTGTCTCATCAGTTGTTCAGTCTGCGGCTTCAACACCCACGACAACAAACACCCACAATGTGCTCTTCCCTTTCACTCAGCTCCCATAGCGATGCTACACACTGCAGGTTGTCACGGCAACTGCATCACCGGCTGGTGAGTCACCTGTATGTTGCCATGGGAACTGCCTTGCTAGTGACACCCCCCTCCTTCCCCATCACCCCCCCTGGCAGGAGCGGAGAGAGGCTACTGTAGAGGCTTGTTTTGTGTGTGTGTTCACGCGTGTCTCGTCCCACGTTTGGCTGTTACATCTCATCTGTGATTGGCTGCAGGATAGAGGAGAGTTAAACTGTCAATATACAGTGTAGGTGTGTGTGTGTGTGTGTGTGTGTGTGTGTGTGTGTGTGTGTGTGTGTATGTGTGAGAGAGAGAGAGAGAACTGGGAGGTTAGCTACTTTATGTCAAAGTGTCTTTTGGTAGAAAATTGCTCCACTGACGTAAGTGAGCAGTGTGGGTGTTCTGTTTGTTCTCAGCTCTCTAAATACTGTTACCTGTCCAAATGAGAGAGAGACATAGAGAGAGGATGGAGAAGAGAGTGAGAGAGACATGAACACATAATGTGGGAGAGCAAAAGAGACAGAAAAACAAAAAGCAAAAGTCAGAGAAGACAGAAGAGGTGAGGGAGAACATCATACATTTCCTTGTCATTGCTGAAAATGACTAGAAATGCAGAATGCTGTACAGGCTGCAGATACTGTCTTGTTGCAGAGAGACAGACCATAGCGGAAGGTGAGAGTCTGAACTGGAGAGAGGGCAGATTATACATTCAATCGACCAAGTTGGAGGGTCGTCTCATGCTAAGCCCATCTACATGAATCTGTGACGCAGCAGGAGGGAAAATCCTGGATTCCTGCTTTGAGTCCAGTCACATGTTAGGCTAATTGGACATGGGTGTGAGTCAGTCTCTCTTTATCTGCCTCCGAGAGGAAGGTTATGATGATGAAGGAACATGGGGAATGAGGGATTGAGATGAGAGGAAAGAGAAAAGAGGAAAAGGGAAGAGCAGAGAGGAGACTTGGTGCATTACACTGCAAAAAATGATCTTTCTCGATAAGTCAACCAGTCTGTTATTGAGCTTGATCTTCCTTTGCAAGAAGGATGCGATAATTCAAATTTTTCCAATGCAAATCAACTTGTTTTGATATAATGTTTCATAATCAGGTGTAATTTTCTTGCTGCTAGGTTGAGATGAAACTTAAATGAGTCTTGGGATGTTGCAGCAACAATACCTGACACCTGACAAACCCCGCTGTGCAGAGAACATATCAAGTTGAAATGTATGAAAAGTTTGAAGCAATTATTGATGACAGCATAATGAGTTTGTGCAAAGTAATAGTAACAGAATAGGCAGAAAGAATGAAAATGCTACACTATTAATGGAAAATGCCAAGAAATAAATGTAGCATGAATTGTGTAAAGATAAGTGCAATATGTTATAAAGTACAAACCCAAAGAAATATTTATTTCTGAAGAAAATAAGAAAAAAATCTACATATGTGTAAATATGATGAATTGAAACAAAGTTAGAAAGTTTAACAAAATTAGACTGTTGCTGATCTGAAGTAACATGCAGGTCTTTTGTCCCCTCATAGCTTTTATACACAGCCTCCAAAAGCTCCCAGCACAGGATCAGCTGATTATCATGAGATGACCAAGGTCAGGGTGATCAACTCAAAGATAACAGTTTTAAGTGAAGAACAAAACATTAACAAGGACTTGAGATGGGCACACAGGTTTCTCCTCAGGAGTTTGTCTGGAGGCTGATGGACACACATGGCTGGTGCAGAGACAACCCACAACTATGATTTTTAATTACCCCCACCAGTCTCTTTGCCGACACGGTCACTGCACCATACCCCACAATTTTCAAACAAGAGGCCATCAAGCTATTTCGAGACATTTCTTGAAACAAGTGTTAAACTCACCTCAGCAGTATTTGTCTCTTGGGGAAAAAGAAAAGTTTCTTAAAACTGAATGTGGGACTGAAGGATTAATCAAGATGGATATTTTTTGCAGTGTATTTTTTGCCTGATATCCACCTGTCCTGTGCTGCTGGTCTGCAGCTGTGGGATGCTGCAGTCTCACAGTTGAGGAAACGGAGACACTACAGCTCTCTCCGAAGCCTCAAACAATCAGGGCGGCTTTATCGAAATCCATCTGGTGACTGTCACTCAACACAGTCGCTAAAGAAACACCAGGGACCTGTTGTCAGTGAAACTGCCACCTCGCGTCTCGGCTTCTTGGATATCTCTCTTCCCCAACTAATTTTCTTTTTATTATACTTTTATTATTTTTGTCTTCCTACAGCTGTTGTCCTGAGATTTTCCACAACCTGTTAGAGGCACCATCCCACTTTTGATGCTGCTGTATTCATGAAAGATTACGTGGGAATGTTAATGCACAATATCCCATTGCACCATATGTCCTCTCACATGACATATGACATGTCATTTTTGACGGTGAATAAATGGAATTCTCTTCTTTATAATGCAAAGCACGCTGAATACAGACTTATGTGCATAATCCTACTACTAGTCCTAAAGCAGTCATTTTGTACATTAACTCAGGATTATACTCGTGTTAGATGGATTCCTTTCTGATGGAATTCCATTTGTTTCAAATGAGGGAATCCATTTCTGCTGTAACACTTGGCTACATTTTGTATGAATGTGGCAGATTGTTACAAAAACTTGCATGTCAACTGTTTAGGAACCAAGGAAAAGGCTCTTGTTTTAGCTTGACAAGCAAGCTTTTTAAATTTTTTTGTTTGTTTTTTAACTTCTTTCTCACCAATATGCTTTTTTCACAGCAGACATTTTGACTTGTCAAAGTAGAAAAATATCACAGGTGTTACTAATAATATTAATGATGGCTCTGTTCTATTAAGTGTTTGGAGATTGTCGCTTTAACCTGGGCTGGATTAGGAGCAAAATCCTTAACAAATAACTGCATTTTTAATTCTGAAGTGTGTGTGCTGGAAAGCAGTAGAGCCGCTGTTATAATCAGTTCAGACCACAATAGGTTTGAACCACAGGATCGCGGTGCTGACAGCCAGATTGCAGCAACACAAAAGCATTGCAGGTGAAATGTGATCCTGGAGATAGGAAGACAGGCTGTGGAGTGGTGAGGAGGGACCTGCAGGCGAAGCCTCGCAGCCTTCAGTCGGAGCAGACAGAAAGCGCAGTGCGTTGCCATGTGGTTAGAGCAGAAGTGCTTCTTTTTTGCTATCGACCGACTCCTCCCGAGATAAACACGCACTTGTCTTCAACTGGTAAACAAGCCACTGCTGATGTGTACAATATGAAACTGCAAACCTGTATGTGTTTGTGCATGTGTGTGTCCTCTACATACTGTGCCGCATATCTCTGAACTTTCTTATGACAAACGCACAGGTAGAGATCTTGAATTTCCAATTGATGGCAGCAGAATGGTGACTGTTACTGGTCTTTTTCTTATGTTTTCATAGTTATTTACAGAAGATTGTGTTTTTCTTTACGCATGGGGAAGGAATTTGTAACACTTTGGGAGTTTTACAGAGTTGATACCTCTGCGTCTCAGCTCATATCGCTGCTGCTTAATTTAACACCATCTACATTCATTGAACATTCTTGCATGTTCAAAGGTCTGATGGGGACTGTTTTGTTTTTCATATTTAGTCTGCCAACCTTTGAACCTAAACACAATCTAATTAGGTAGTTAATACACAATATTTCATGCTTAATCACCGTGTTAATTTTCATTAGCTGCCACCTGGATTATGTTAGAGAAAGAGGCAGCTTTGTCACAGCAATCACAGCTGTGCTTCATCCATGAGTGAGTTCAGGTCAGCCAGTCACACGTATGCACACCGCAGTGTTGCTACCTGTAAGGTTTATGAATAGTAGTCTTTTGTGTCTTACCTTCCCTCCCATATTAGCTTCCACCCTCAGTTCTCCCTGGTGGATAAAGCTGTGATGTTGCTGCGTCTCGTGCCATTTATCCCACTTAAGCTCAGAGTGGCTAATGGGAGCAAGTAGTAACTCCAGGGCTTTGCCATTAAAAAGGCTGAGGCCCATTGACTTGTTGAAAGAGAGGCAATAGAGCATCTTCCTCTTTGACAGCCAGGAGAATTCGATGTCCAACTTGAACCGGTTTGCACATGCTCACAGTTTTACGTTTTGTCCACTTCTTATTTGTCAATAAATCTCAAGAAAAGACCAAAACTAACTTAGACCATCTCTCAGTACTTTGAGACTTTCTCACTCTGTCTGTGGCTATCGGCCCCAAACCTATTGGTTTTAGCTGAAGAAGCATCTTCAACAATATATAGTTTCATTTTTCAAAAAGGCTCAGTAATTTCCTACAACAGCTGGGAACTGTAGTTTTTAGCAGATGTTACTTAAACAGGAGGAAATAGTGGGGATTGTTTTCACCTGTGGATTTGGTGTTCTGTTGAATATTTACAGCATCAGGGTGGTGTATGTGGGATCGACTCAAAATAACAATCCCCATGTTCATGTTAATGAGTTAATTAACCAACAAGATATTTTACATTACATAACAGCGCAATCATGCAATTTTTGTTCAAGTGTACAAAAAGTGTAATTTTATATTGCCACTTTCTTGTCTCTGCATTGATTGTAACGATTTTTGTCTCAAAACACTAACAATAGTTTCTATTTATGTTAGTGTATATAGTATGTAGTTCATTTTATTTAGATTTTGAATGTTAATTTTGTGTATAGTAAATCCTCATCATGTGTATAAAAGTTGCCTAAAACAAAAACACACTTAAAACTGAGTATTTGATCAAATTTGAAACATTGTGTTGAGAGCTGAGCTGCAATTTGCCACTCTGAAAGCGAAGAGAACATTTGAGGGCAGCTAAACACACACACACACACACACACACACACCCCGCTACAGTATACATATGAAATGCTGCTTGTCAGAGTGGCATAGAGGCAGAACTGACAGTCTGAAGTTGACAGTTTTTGTCTTGTTATGCGGGTAGGAAGAGGACAGCTGATTTGAACGCTTGCTCATACCAAGCGTTCACTTAGACACACTCCTCCTGTACACACTGCTGCATTCCTGCATTAACAAGCTGTGTAGTCACCTTTGGATGTACACAGAGATACATTTGTGTAAATCCAGGCTCTGTTATACATTGTACCTCACACACACACTGTACCATGTATGCCTGGCATGCAAAAATATCTGGATCCTGTGAAACCTGTTAAAGCATTTTGTAGTTTTACTTTTTCCCAGAGGCTATGGCTGTGTGTGTGTGTGTGTGTACACACACATATAACGAGTTAGTTATAATACCCTGCAGTTAATAACATCTACACTCTCATGCTTGTGTTATGTATATGCACCTCAGACACAAACACGTATTCCCTTTGACAAGGAGGACTGAGAGTTTCCCAGGAGTGAGCTCAAGGCAGATCTGAAGGAAGCACAGAGACACACACACACACACACACACACACACACACACACACACACCCCACATCCATCATCAAAGCCTCAGCGTTGACAGGCTTATTTACTCAATAGGACAAAACCTCAATCTCTATCTATATATATCCCTCTGTTGCATCCTTCCTTTCTTCTTATTTTATCTATTTACGCCCACATTTAATCACTGATTCAGCTCCAGGCAGCTCTTTATGATGTGTGTGTGTGTGTGTGTCTGCAGCTGCATGTACTTGCACAACCCCCAAGTAAAATCTCGTGAGTACCTCCGTTTGTGTTTGCGCATGCATGCGCGCGCGCACACACACACACTCAGACACATTGCGTTGATAGATGTGAGAGCATGCTGTGAAGCTGTGTCACGTTCCCTGAAGGACTGATCAAAATTCAAAATAAATATATGATGAAAGATGGTGGCATATTCTGAAGCAGGAGCTTTCAGTTTTACACCACCTTCATGATTGAGCTGTAAGAATTAAAACAGTTTGTTTAGTTTGTTTTAGAGAAAGAATCTTGTGCTAAAAGTAATATGAGGATTTAATTAAGTTTCAATAAAGTATTATGGGGCTCGGTTTTAGTGACTAAAGGATGTTTCTAGACTGTCTTTAAATGTGCTTCATGAGACATACATCTTGGCAAACCATGGTCTTCTCTCTGTCATTCTAGTATGTTATTTTTGTATTGTTTTCTCAAGGTTATGATTGCATCTCCTGTAAACGCCATTGCTTACTGTTGTAAAACAATGTGACCTCCTTGCTGCTGTTTTTCTGCATGAATTTGTCTTTTTCATTTTATTCACTTTATTGAAGAAGTGAGTCTGAATGATGTCTTCCAATGTCCTTGCACAAAGTCTAACAAAATTCCCAGTAAATATCTGAAAATTAACTGTAGTTAAAATGCTACATGGGACATTAAAATATATTCAAGCATCGAAGTTGCAGGCAAACAAATAAATGCTGAAATGTAATGAGATAACGGATAAGATCAAACATGAAATTGACTTAATACACACAGTTCAAAGCCAGTTCTCCAAATGCTGCTGACCAGAAAGCAAAACCATTTGGTTTCTTTGAAAGAGATGAGGCTGTGAAGTCACTGACACACGAGCAAAACTGGAATCAGGATTGGCAAGCGGAGGAGCGCTTCTTTAATTTTCCAGTCATCTCTTCAGACGTAATGATCCACCAACAACAAAAGAGCAGGTGATCAAAAAAGTCATTAAAAAGAGTTGGGAACAGTGTTGTGTGTCAGCTAAGCTCGACTAGAGTGAACAATTGCTTGAAATTGAACGCTGTTGAAGCCACCAACCAAGGTCATTGCTACCACTGAGGAGCATCCTCGATATGCTTTCTGGAAATTTGGAGATTTTTTGTAACCTGGCATGAGTTTATATTTTACAGTTTAAAAACATACGCATTTTTCGGCTAATTCCACTATTTTTAGACAGAATATTTTTCCACAAGCATGCAGTGTTTCTCAGTATATTGACTAATGATCTAAGCATTGACCTGCTACTATCCTATTTTTCTTAGGATATGGTGTTCTTAAAAAGTGAGAACATGCAGGACTTTCTGTCCATGTCCATATGCATCACTGAGTGGAATGATGCTCCTGTATAATTAGGAATCAGAAACAGGGTAGGAAATTAACATTTTAAAATGTGAACATCTACCAGCCACCGACAGATAAATGTTTAAATTCACCAGCCACTCAACAGTAAATTATTATTTTGTGTCTGAAATCTACCAGCCACTTTCATATTTTACCAGCATTTGGCTGGTGCTAATTTCCCATCCTGATCAGAAATAAAGTAGTTTAACTAAAAGAATGAGATGAAGAAAACAAAGTATGAGAAGACGGAACAAGTACTGATTCTGTCCAGTTTCATCAAATACTAGAAGCAATGGACAGAAAAGCAAAGTCACAATAATGTTTTCGTTCTTCAGAGCCATTCCAGTATGTTGACATGAAATAAAACACTTGAGTGAGTCCTTTTGTTGTTTCATGAAAATGAATACATTATAATTCAAATTCACTTGTCTTAGATCACTAACAGGCTCCACTTGTAGAGGTAATCCATACTGAACATACAAGACACCCCCCCCCCCCCCNTTTTTTTTTTTTAACTGCAAATCCTCCTCAGCATCCTAAACATCCTGGCAAATTAAATGAAAAAGTGCTCCCATCTAAATAAATTACAGGAAATGGTATCATTATTGGTTCCATTATCCAAAACATCATCAGAAGCCCCACTTTGTTTTTTTTCCTGTGTGGCTTTGTTCTTTTTGAATACGTGAAGAAGAGTTGTGGGAGTTGTGAAAAATCACACCTTCAACTACATTTAAAGTTAAAACGACAAGGAATACTTTTTATTTCCAGTTTCTGATTTGAAGTGTGATAATGGATCATTCATATACTGTATCTTTAAGCAACAATCCCCCAATCCTCCACAGCAAATATATGACTCTGCTGTTACTGATAGTGATGTCATCCTGTGCGTGCGTGTGTGTGAGAGCGAGAGAGATATAAAAGTCCTGGCTGGGTCTTTCACCATAATTGGATGATATTCTGCTCTCTGATAGGATCCATGTAGGCAGGTGGCAGCTGACAGAAAGCCACCGTTGTGTGCGTGTGCTCTGATAACAGTATTTTAGTAAAGGTGTGTTGGTCTGTGTTTTGTGTCTCCTCCAGTTGATTAAGACAGAGACTTTCTCCCTCTGAAATTTCATTCGGGCTACTTCAGCACTTCCCTCTCCTTTCTTCCCTTCTTCTTTTCCTCTTCTTGTTTTTTTTCCTCCCCTCTGTTAAATGATCTTACGCTGGGGAAATTAGCTCCGACACTCGGCTCTGCGCTCAGCCACACACCTTCACCCGTTTGTGTGTGTGTGTGTGTGTGTGTGTGTGTGTGTGTGTGTGAAAAGCTGAGATAGACATCAAACTGCACTGGGCAGCCATCATATTTTCCTGCTGTGGTTGTTGCAGAGGCTTGTCAATTTACAAAATGCACTCCTCTCACCTCTCTCTCATGCTAACACATCTCTGTGATTGTCTTGGCACCATTAGGTGGAAATACACATTAGGTGTTGAGCTGAACCCTCTTTTTCACTTCTCACTTTACCCAAAATTGCACTAAGTAATCATTTTTATGCCAATACAACATTAAAGTTAGTTGGCTGGTGCAGCTCTACAGTAACCATAAACCTTCTCCCTTCATAACTGAAGCGACCGAGAAAAGTTTGAAAAAGATAATTAGGATGGAGTACAAAGCACACTAGCTTCAAAATGGGATTATGCTGCATTAGCTCTTCAGAGTTATCGTCCATTTTGTGCCTTTTTTGGAACTCAAAAACAGGTTTCCAGTTACTTCAGTTGTTTTGGAGAAGCCTGAAATGCTGTGCCAAGTTAAGCTGATAGTGATCTACACCACTGGTATTTAGACTTGCATAAGGGTGAAAAGGCAATTTGGGGTGAACAATTAATTTAATAGTGATAGAAATAACAATTTTATACATTTGTCCATTTAAAAAAACTTACTGTATACTTAAAATTTACTTAAGATTTTTGTTCTGGTTGATTTGGTGACACCTGTGATTACTGGTGGTAATGCTAAGAGCTTGATAAATTTAAACCTTATCTTAATCTCAATAATTGAAGTCCCACAATTGTGTTAGAATTGTTTTTAAATTACTGGGGGCGGGAAACACGGTTTGAGCAGCTTCTGTCAGAAAAACAATAGAAGACGACGAGCAACTTGTGTATTTCCCTAATTGTTCCACCGTGATGAAAATTTGATGTCTGAAGCAGATGTCACACTTTGTTGTTTTATTTCATGTAGTGCGTCATAGTAGTGGAAGGCAATCCACTTAAAGTTTGATTGTGTCTACGATGTGCTTCATGATGCCATTCCTGGTCCCGAAAGTCCTTCTTTAGCGCTTCCTGCCTGAACACCGCAGGTCAGGAAAAACCTCACAACTGGACGTGATCCAACATGTAATCTGACCCGTCTCTCAGCCGAGTCATGGCAGGACTGGTGTGGACATTGTGACCATGTTGAAAGAAATAATTGGTGTGCAGTGTGATCCCGGCATTAGCGTGAATTCCTGACAACTCTGCGTTAAGTGTACAGTGACGGGGGATTGCAACATAAAACACAATATTGTAATGAAAAAACAAAGAAACAAATCTCCCTTTTCTCACTCTCATTCTCTTTCTCTCCAAGGTCACCTGTCCCATGTAACGGTGAGTGAGGGGGAGCACAGTAACCATGGCAACAGCTCTACGGGCCCAACTCCAGACTGCTCCCCCCCCTCCCCCGACACAGCCCTGAAGAACATTGAGAGAGTCATCCGCCCACAGGTGAGTGCGCGCACACACACACACACACACACACACACACACACACACACAAATGAACGTGTTTCAGAGGCACCTGATGCATTATTGAACATCACAGTATCCACCTACAAGTAGCTTAAACACCTGCACCCACCCACCCACACACAATGGTAAACATCTCTGTTTTTTTCTCTCTCCCTCTGATTGTTTCTCTCGGTTTCATTTCATCTACCCTCCTCTCTCTGTCTCTGATTGCTGCTCTGTCAGTCACTCTCATAGTAGATTGGAGTTTAGAGTATTTTAGTAATCTGTTGTGTTTCTCCATCTTAACATCATATACTGGTTCTAGAAACCCTGATGAGCCCCTATCCTGGGTTTGAGAGCTTGATTGTGCCTGTTGGGTTATTGTGAAAGAAACTGTAATACAGTGGATGCAAACACCTGTAAACACAGACTCAACACAGCTTCATGAACAAGGCTAATAACAGACTTTGCTGTTCTCTGGGTCATGAGTCGATTCAAAATCTGTTCTCAGCTTTATTCTAGATTCTCTAAACCCACTACCAGTTTTGTCCATGCAAGTGTTTTTTTCCCAAATGCAAAGTGTACTTTTTTATATTAAATATGTCTGTAGGCTGCATTGTACACAATTCTCTGCAGTCTACTGCACCCGCAACATTGTGGTCTGCAGCCGCCCCAGCTTATTAAAGGCTTAAAGGCTATGTTACTTCCAAGTCCATCACTTCCTCTTCCACCTCCTTCAAAAACACACCAGCAACCATTCTCGAGAAGAGTGAGGAAACAAGTATAATAAAAATAAGTATAATAAATGAACACAACACGTGTTGTACAATGGTGACATGCAGCCATTGTGAAAGTTCTAACAAAGAGATGTTATGTTCAGCCTTTCCCACTTTCGATGTCTTTTGCCTGTATGCCCCAACAGCCACTAAAGTGTCTTAGAGCAACTCTTTAAAGGACAAGAGCACGAGTGTGTTCAAATTAATTACCGTGCACAGTGCGCATATAGCCACAGACGAGATGGTGCTTGGTCTGGTGGTGCAGGGACCATGCTGAGCCCTGATGTGATGAGTCACTGCAGTGTGTGGATGCTTATTTTACCTTAACTTTATAAAATATATAAACTGCTTGTTTGTCAAACTTTTACTTTAATAAAGACTGGTTAGCTAAACTCTTGACAGTTGTTTTGAATTGCAGTGGACTAAAAACTGGAGTAAACCCCTCCTGTATTACTGCACAACACACTGCAGTAAGAGCCTGCAAATAGGTGTAGCGTATTTAGCGAGGAGAAACTGCAATGTTATTAGCGCACAAGAATTGAATTTGGTGAACTGATTCAGAATCATAGAAGCTAAGAATCTTGGTTTTTACCGTCATCTGAACAGGTGCATTTTTATCTCAAGTCACATAGTAGTTGGTTGTCATGTAAACCATTTAATCAGTTGTTTAATCGTTAAAGTGAAGGTCTGACATTGATAACATGGAGGATATAGTATCTAAGGTGATCCAGATTGAGAAGGCAAATCCAGCAGACTGTTAAAATTCAGTGTCGAGGCAGCCTGAAGCTCAGGTGGGTTCATCACCTACTCCTGAAATGATGTAACAGAAATGACTCATGCATATTTGTGTGCAATCTAATAAAAATGTGGCATTAGGATTACTTCAACATTGCTTTTATTCTAAAGCCTGTTGTCTACACCTAAAGGAAAAGGTCACTGTCTCTGTTACTTATGTAACAAACTTAGGCAACAAAAACAAAATAGATTAATATGTGTCACTGATCATGAATAACTTTAGATCAACATTCAGCAATTCAAATGCAACAACAAATCAGCCTGATTAGTGATTTGAGATTAATTTAGTCCTCTCACTTCTGTCACTGGGAAGATAGTATCAGACGCACGAGCTCAGTGTGAACGTTTAGCACCTTGATAATTAAAGGCAGTTGTTTTCTCAGTCTGCGGATGACGTGTGACATAACACTGAAAAAATATCCTTCTTTAGTTTAGTGAGGAATCAAAAAATATTAGTTTACTGAAGCAAAAATAAAGTTTGGCAGTGGGGTGAGATAATTATCTTGTAAATCAACTTTTTAAAGAATTATTCAGGATAAAGACACTTGTTTCCTCCTAAATGGCTTAATCTGAATGTCCTTTACTCACCTCAACATGTTCTCTTCCTCCCTTGTTTCCCTACCTCACCCCCTCTCCCATCACCCCCTCATCATGGGCCTATCTTTGGCATGTTAACTAATGTGTGTATGGGGGATCACATGCGGTGCCCAGCGGGCCTCCGCTTGGCTTGAAGCCCACATAATCAAGGAGCACCAGAGTTCAGTTTTATAGTGCCTAATTAATTCTCTAGAATTAATTTCATTTCGCTTTAGTGCTCCCGCTAGCTATTTCATCAGTACACACTGTATGCCGAACACTCAGGCTAACATGCACCCAAACACACACGACTGTTGCAGCATGTATAGAAGAGTGTGATATAGAGCAGTATTCCTGTTTATTAAAGGAATAGTTCCCCGTTTCCAGTCTTTTTGCTAAGCTAACTAGCTGCTTGTTGTAGCTTCACATTCATCAGACAGACATGAGAGATTGGTATCATTCTTCACATCTAAGTCTTGGCAGGAGAACAAATATTTTCCAAAATGTTGAACATTCCTTTACATTTTATCTAAACTTGCCCCATTTTAAAACTGTCTTTTGAAAATGACAGGATGTTTTTTGTACTAAAACATAAAAATAACCACTTGTCTCAATGGGAGTTTAGGATTTCTGTGATTTTGAAAACTTGACCAAATATAATGTACTAATATTCAGTTTGATAATGCTGGTAGTTATTGTGACATACCTATTTCCCATATTGACTCCTAATTCTCAGTAGCCAACACTAGAACTGGAAACTAGCAGAAGTGAGCTTGAAGATGCGTGTGTGGCAAAAATATCTTCTGTTACCCTAAAACTAAGTCTTATATTTATTAAACAAGTAATCTGAATTTACTCTTATCTATTGCAAATCAAGAATATCTTTTTGACTTGAGTACCCAATGAATCTAGACTTAAAGCAAGTAGACTTATATACCCCAATGGTGCGATTCTCTTTGAATATAAGCAAAATAACATTTGAAGACTAGTGTGAGACTCAGTGACTTCCTACTTTGCACATTTTTTACAGTGTGTAAACCTCCCTCCCCCTGTGACAAGGCTTCACAAGGCTGTTGCTGTAAATAAAAATGTGGTCTGAGTAATTTATCTCTTAAAAGAAATTATTCAGCTTGTGTGCAGAATTCACCACGAGCCAGTTGCTGATTTAAAAAAACAAAAACCAAAAAAAAAGCACGTGATCACTTTGTAAAAGCATGAAGAGATCACACAGGCTATGTTGACTGAAATCCATGGGCTTATCGTTTGGGTCGTTTTTATTTCTTCATCCCTTTCTGCTTGTCCAAACTGTCAGCTGGACATGTTAGATCTCCACAAGCTCTTGATCACACTCTTGGGCAGATGGGATGTGAACAGAAAGAATGAGGCAATAATAAAATGGATTGAAAGAAGCAGAAAGAGGGAAAGCAAGGACAGAGACGCACACTGCATCATGGGGTTATCAGTTTTATACCCACTGGCTCGGTGTCCTACTTTGCTGTTTTGCGTGTGTGTGTGTGTGTATCTTCGCAGTAAATTTTAATAACCATTACTTGCCTACGAGAGATTCCTGGTTACAGTCAGCACATGATAGAACTTGTGTTTGTGCTCACAAAGGCTGAAGCTGGTATCTCAGACTATCACATGCTCACAATACGACATTGCACACGTGTACACACACACACACACACACACACACACACACACACACACACACACACACACACACACACACACGTATGTCTATGCACTGTCTCTCTTGTACTTGCATTTTAGACCTTAAAGTCTAGCCATTTTACCATCAGACCGTCGACTCTTCATTTAAATGCTGTTTAAGAATTAAGGCTGCATTCAGATCAACATTAGCATTGTGTCAATAAAACAGCAGTCTCTTCATTCATTTCAATAAGGCCATTTTGTGCCTCATGTATTAACATTACATTTGAGTCACAGAGCTAAGCATCAATTTTTCTGAAAAATATATTCTTGGTGATTTGAAAAACCCAGGACCTTGTTTGACAATACATGAAAGTGTTTCCAAAATCCTCAGACTCTTCAAACCATTTGGATTAAAAAAATATCTTACAGGTGTAATCCAAACACAGTGTGTAGCTGGAAATGAAACATGTCCTTGCTCTATTTGTACGATGCGAACCAAAAAGTTCTATCATCAGTTATATTTATATATGTGTTGATTTCCATTTATTTTATATTTTTATTTTTCAATATAACCTTATATCCCTAACCCATTTTTTTTTAGGGAAAGAGTCGCAACAATGATTAAATAAATGTGTTTTTAATCATACAGCAGACACTATATATGTATGTATAATTTTATTTTGTTTTCATATTAGATGGTTAGAAGAGTCTTTGAGGATTTGGCAGAGACTGTTGTTAGACAGAGACAGGCAATGGACTGCGTTGGCCAATCAGATACATGCAAGTACTATGTATCATTGTGCTAATTCGACCATTTACCTTGCAAGATGGAGAAGCAATATATTTGTAAAATTCTGCTGTGCTGTGTTTTGGCATGCAACATGCCTTCAAAATCATAGGTGTAATATTAAATTTGTATTCTTCTCCCTGATTCTTGTAGCAACGCAACCATGCAGCCCCTTTTTTAACACATTGCTTTTTTCCATCTGAGCACAGCCTTTGTAAAACTTTGGTTTTAGGGTTACGGTCAGAATGATTGAATGAGTTGTGATGGTTAGGAAGGATAAGGCTGGAGATATTCTATTTTTTGTTATTGTCAACCAATTCCATGAAAAGACTAAATCAAGTCTCGTGATTCTCTAGACTCAAATCTAGTGCGTTTAGTCCGTCTAATACAACAGTCCTGCAATAAATTCTACCTTTGTGTAAGTTATAATGTTCAGTGCCTCTCAGTATGAAACAATAAAATTCAACAGCAGCTCAAACTACAATCTCCAAAATGACCATGAAGTTGAAGCAACACCTCTAAATAACAATTTCAACAAAAATGAACATTATAACCTCAGTGAAGGTAGAATTTATTGCTGGGTTGTTGTAGCTTTGCACTGTAGTATTTATGAAACCTCACTCACACAGGAGTAAATGGTGTATTTGTTGGCACTCATATAGAGGGAAACATATAATTGGTGTGGCCCAGAAATACAGAACAGCTTCTCTGTTTGTTGTTGCTTTATAAGTGTGACTGCATGTCATAGCGGGGCGCCACACACACACACACACACACACGACTGTAGATGTACAGTATAGCATTGCACACATTCAGATCTACACATTGTTAAATTATGTACAAACACATACGAGAATTCACACAGTGACAGTCTGATAGAGCTGATAGCTTTCCTGAACACATACATACCGTCAGACACGCACTCAGAGTGGAGTGCAGATAAGTTAGACTATCTGGTTTCTGATGCTTTACGGAGGCGTAGAGATAATAGATGTTTTTCCCATACAGAGGTTGAGAGGATGCAGAGACACACACAAAGCACTCAGTGGTAAATGTACAGAGTATGACACAGCTGTCGCATAAGAAGCAGGTTAGCAACCTGTTCATTTCAAAATCCCTCTGTAGGATCTGCTTCAGGAAACTGGATGATTTTATATATAACTCCCAGAATTACCGCGGTCAAGGTGCTCTTGAGCATGGCACTTAAAGGGCATTATCCTCAATCAATCTCGCCTCAATGAAAAAAGGATTTCAGTGTGTTTCTTGATGTAGAGATGGTTTGTTTTGACCAACACATATTTAGTGAACTTAAAGGTTATATGTGTAATTTTAACATCAGTGTAGAGTAATTTCGAGATGACAGTGTAATTATAGTAAACAAACGAGACAATCACAAAAAAGCCTGCCAGCCTCTACCAGCCCAAATATATACTTTTAAACTACACTGCTGGGCCAGATCTCATTGGAAATCTGTTAAAGGTTAGGTAAAGGCAGTAAAAGGGTGCTGTTCTCTTATTGGAGTTAGTGGGACAAATGTAACCCCCCCCAAAAATCCCTCCTGCATTTTTATCTCCATTAAAGTATGGAAATTTGGTCTTACTTTTAAAGCTCCATAAAAAAATATTGTTGAAGTTAAAAATAAATCATATGACTCATCTAAGACTAATGTAATAGAATTGCTAGTACTATCAATCCCACTGTGAATCAACACCTCGTTCTGCAACTCACAAACTCACACAGGCTAATTGTAGGCTATCTGGTAGCCACAATGACTAGTAAACAAGTGGCTGGCCAAACATTTTTTATGTTTTTCTCGTGAGTCGATGGACCAGTGGAATGTTAGCTAACTTTACATAAACTAAACTTTATATGTAGATAAAGTGCTGTGTTGTATATCAAGTAATGCTGAAACAAATAGTCGATTAATACATTAGTTGATTGGCACAATTATGATAATCTGTTTCTTTTTTTTTTTTTTTTTAAAGTTATTTATAAAGCAAAATGCCAAAATTTATGCTTTGGACAAAAGGAAAATTGTGGGCTATGTGAACTTGTGATAAACATTTTCTGTTTTTTTCTGACATTTTCTGACTAACAGTTAATCGAGTAATCCCCCAAAGAAAAGAAACCAACAGATTAATTAATATTGAAAAACCTATCAAGCGTATTGGTGTTAGATAACCATTATTTCATCAGCATCTGAGGAACTTGCATATTAAACCTGGTTGTTTAGTGAAACATTAGTACAACACGTTTACACAGACAGATCACTAATCACTTTGGCATTTAGAGCTCATTAATCTGTTCACACTCATCAATCAGTTAGCTGCTGAGGCTGTGTTTGTGTAAGTACCACACACTGTCACTTGATGATCCCTCTCTGACAGTGGTGCTCCAATCAGTTAATCTTCCAGCAAATTTTCTAAAATCTGTGTGTAATTACAGTACATGTGTATACTGTACAATTCTGCATTAGTACCAGCTCTTTATCGAGCCAATGTTGTAGGCTGTGCAAAGACCATGCATGTACAAATACAAACATGCACACACAATCAATGAACAATTGCAATCATGGCAGCTTTTTGGCTTCAGAGAGGGGTGGCAAGAAAGGAGGGTGAAAATAGATAGAGGAGAACCACAAGGTGAAGGAAAAAAAGATCAATGGTCAGCTCATTCCTCTCATCATAGTTCACTTGAACGTTTCAAAGTTGCTTGGACGACTAGGAGACCTTTTGTGTGTGTGTGTGTGTGTGTGTGTGTGTGTGTGTGTGTGTGTGTGAGAGTGAGAGAGAGAGAGAGAGAGAGAGAGAGAGAGAGAGAGAGAGAGAATGCCTGTATGCCCAGAGGACAGGCGTGGGCCATACACTAATTGAACTAACTCCTGCTAATGCTAAAAGCTTTCCAGTGGGAGATACACATCTGAGCTATTCCTAGTATTTCCCACCTGTATTCAGCGTATTTGTATGTAGCATTTTGATGATTTTAATAAATCATTCAGTTCATTCACCTCATTAGATAATGGGAGGGAAGACGATTACAGTAGTAGAAAGATTCTTTCTGCATGTGGAAACAAAAGCCAAAAACAAGTTGTTGCATTTGTGCTACTAAGCACATGTATGGCCCATGTTGATATCTTGGCAAAAGTGAGCACTTGTCAATCTATTGTCAATAGAATAGACTTGTCAATATTGTCATCTACTCCACAATCTGACATCTCCCCAAAGAAAATGCCAATAGAGCCTTGAAGATTAGCTTTGTAAAGTTAAGAAAAGTGGTTTTAATTTATTTTAGCTACCTGACCTGACATGACACATGAATAACAACCAGATGGAAATTTAAACAAATTAAGTGAAAGAGACTAAAACCGCAGTATTCCTTGGGAAAAAGTTAACCCTGTTTTTTAAAGAAATCAGGCTGTCGAGGCAATAAAAGCAGCATAATATATTACCCATGAGTGCTTCCACTATCACATTTATCATGACCAGCTGAGAGAATGTTTAGATTGTAAGAATATTATATTTATTTACTTACTTGCTTTTGTATTTCCAACAGTTAACAAAAAGGCAAAAAGAGGCTCTTTAAGTATGCTTTCCAGATGAAAGTAGAGGGATACACACTTAACTGGACTGAATGTGTATGTTCATACAAGGTGAACTTACATACTGTATATTACCCATGTTTAGCTTTATTTTTGCGTTATTTACATTGGTTGTTTTTAGTGTGGAGATTATTTATTACTTGTTTGATTTTTTTATACAGAATTTTATGCTGAACTGATTAGATATAAAAGACCTTAAGAATGTTGTAACTTTGTCGAAATATTGTTAATGTAAAAGGGGCTTTGAAAACTAACCAAATAAAGAAAAAGTTTCAAAAAAAGAAAGTAGAGGGATAAGAGAGCACCAAAGTAACTGTACAGTACTTCAGTGGACAGCATATGTGTGTCTGGAAAGGCACGGGGGCACGTACCGCCACATGAACCATGTTTGAGCCTTTAGAGGGGGCACTATATATGTTAATGTCACTGAAATTGTCTCAAAGTGTGTCAGTGCCTGAGAGGCTCACCTGAGTGAAACTTTCTAAAAATGTTTCTTGAGGAGCATAAGAAAAAAATACTGTGATCATCAGAAAAAACAGAAGAACTAAGAGGCAAAGCCAAAATGTATCGGAAGACAGTGGGAATTCAGAATCGAGAGCTAAATAGTAGAGTAATAGTTCTGAAAGTTTGTTCTGGATGTTGTGAGGAAAAAAGGGTTTGGATGTTTATGCTTTTTTCCCCCTATTCTCTTGTTTTTTTTTCCTCGCTGCAAGCTGATGTGTCGTCTGCTCTGCTCTTCTGAGCATTTTGCCTTCTGAGTTTGTGTGTTTACATCTTTCTGTAAATGTGTGAGGCCACCAAACTAAAGACAGAGGGGGGGAAAGGGGGGAGAATGAAAAATAAATAAAAACTGGCTACAAAAAGACGTGCATTATTCCATATCCAGCATTATTAACTCTGGGCTGCTGTTCACAGAAGAGAAGTTGCTCCAATAACTGAAAATGTCAATTAAAGCCAATATGATAATTACCCGTCAGTCCCCTGCTGCATGTTGAATTGCTAGATTAGTTAGCCAACAAAGAGATTTAATGAAAATGGCAATATTTTGGAATAAATAACCCCCTACTCTTTGGTGCAATTTAGCATTTATCCTATAGAATCAGAATCTGCTTTAAAGTTTTACAGTAAATTCTACTTCTGTTCAAGTTTCATTCATCAGCAGTGGACAACCGTGTTCCCTAACTCTACAGTATCTGATCTTTTAATCATGATCATTTTATGGTAACTGATAATCCTGTTGTTCATAATTTAGCACCCAATTCCTCAGTTTCACACAGAAATGAGCACTTTTCAATGAATGCAAGGAAACTTAAACTGCAAAGCACATCTCACCTCGTCTTAGGTGAGGAATTACATTTTTTAGCTAATGGGAGTGTCATTTATTAGCGCGCGCACACACACACACACACACACACACACACACACACACACACACACACACACTATTGAAGTGTTAAACAGCATGTTCCCCCCAGGGATGCTGTTCCAGGCAGGGAAAATGTCTTTTGCTGTAGTTTAATCAGGCATGGACGACCTGCCTGTATGTGTGTCTGGGTTCCTGTGTGTGATTGTGTGTGCATCTGTTTGTCTGTGCTCATTAATCCCCTTCCAATCGGCCATGACATATTCATTAGCCTGCTGCCTGTTTGCATTGTTAACGCTAAGCCTCAGCCAGAGCTACAGTATGGGTGTATGTTTTGTTGTATGTGTCAGTGTGTGTGCATGTGCGAGCTCTTAATAAGCATGAGTCCAGAGAGAAGACGCCCTTTAGTTGTTAGAAAGTAGCAGAAGCCAAATACACAGAGACAAGGCGGAGATAAGTGTGGGAATAAAGAGATGCTTAAAGGATGAATAGGAGAAGTTGAAGTTGCTATTAAACTCATTAAACATTAGATGCCTCGCCAAAGAAGACACACACACACACACACACACACAAGCACTGCCTCAACCTCCCACTTTGAAACACCACAGAGTCACATTACAGCAGTTCCATCATTCTAGGTTGATTGCTGTTTCATCTCATTTATTTTGGGTCCTTTTTTTCTTAGTTGTTAAGCCTGCGGCAAAGTTAACACTACAGGTTCTGTTTTCATTGCGTGAAGTGGTTTTATATTAGTGAATGTTTGACTGATTTTTTTACTTTGTTTTTTTCCCCCGTAGGTCATCAATGCTTTTGATTACAAAGAAGTCATTTAAAAAAAAAAAAAAAAAAAAAAA
>LKNJ01003480.1:0-58097 GCA_002120245.1 Maccullochella peelii
ATGCAAAAATGTCAAACATTTGCTGGTTCCAGCTTCTTAAATGTGAGGATTTGCTGCATTTCTGACAGTAAATGAAGAGTCTTTGGGTTTTGCACTGTTGGTCGGACAAAAGAAGCAATTTGAAGACGTCACTTTGGGCTCTGGGAAAATTGTGATGAGCGTTTTTCACCCTTTTTTTGACATTTTAAAAATGTTTGACTAAATGATTAATCAATTACTCGTGAAAATAATCGGCAGATTAATCGATAATGAAAATAAGCTTGCATTTAATTTGCAGAAAACAATCGACTCCTGTTGATAGCATACCTTGGTGTAGTTTTTATTTTAAATACAAACTTTTAAAAAAAGCAGAAGTGAAGTCATTAATGAGACAAAAGGAAAAGATTTAAAAGATACAATAATTCCAAATGGACATGTAACTACAAGCACCTTTTTCCCCCCAATATTATAATAATAATAATAATAATAATAATAATAATAATAATAATAATAATAATAATAAAAGAAACATTATGTATACATACTTACAAATATCCAGTATTATAATAAAATAAACAAATACATGATATATACATAGTTACATACGTATTAATGAACAAACATATTAAACTGAATAAAAATAAATAAATAAAATTAACACTCATTACATAAATGGTGAAATGATGCTAATAATGTTGAAAAAAAAGCATCTTTTAACACACATCTTTTATCTGACCGTGTGTGTCCAACAGAGAACTTCCAGGCCGACCTGGCCAACATCACCTGCGAGATCGCCATCAAGCAGAAGCTGATCGACGAGCTGGAGAACAGCCAGCGGCGTCTGCACACGCTCAAACAGCAGTACGAACAGAAGCTGATGATGCTGCAGTGCAAGATCAGGGACACCCAGCTGGAGAGGGACCGCGTCCTCCATAACATGAGTAAGACAAGGATGCCATTGCACTGTACTAATACACCAGCATCATCATTTCATCATGTATCAACACATGCTCTGGCAGTTTGGATAAAAACATCCAACATTTGATGTCGATGCCTTTTGATCAGTTTATTTCAGTCTTCAGTGGAATATATTTAGGTTTCTGCTTGGCCTACTTGTATTTGGAAGAATTTATATCTTACCCTGCATGTTTGATCTCAGTTTTTGTTCTTTAGTAATGAAAAAAACACTGCTGAACGCTCCAGACTTTATGTACTTCAGAGAATCCTTTAAAGTCAGTTGTGAATGCTCTCCGCCAGCAGGCAGACGACGACAGATACATTTTCGTTTATCAGCACTAATGGATCAAAGCATTGTCTGATGCAGATTTTATAAGCATTGGCAAGTTTTCAGCTTGTCTAATTAATTGGACTTGGTAAATGGATTTCACTTATATAGCGCTTTTCAAAGCGCTTTTACAGATTGGTCTCATTCACCCATTAACACACCAATGGCGGACGGAGCTGCCATGCAAGGTGCTGGCTTGACCAGTGTCTTGCCCGAGGGCACTTTGACATGTAGACAGGAGGAGCCGGGGATCGAACAGCCAACCACGGGATTAATAGACGACTCGCCCTACCTCCTGAGCCAGAGCCTTTAAACAAAAAAGGTTTCTGACTGTATAAACCGTTAGAGAAAAGATGTTTGTATCTGCAACACCATGTGGGCGGTACATATGAAACTCTTCCAAATAAAACCGATTGTTTTATGTAACATATCATTTTTTTTATGGCATTAAAGCATTCTGTCTTTTTACGGAAGACAGTCAGTTTTCCATGATTTTTGTGTTGCATACTTTCAGCATCAGTAGAAAGCGGCACGGAGGACAAGGCTCGCAAAATCAAGGCTGAATATGAGAAGAAGCTGAGCGTCATGAACAAGGAGCTCCAGAAGCTCCACTCGGCTCAGAAGGAGCACGCACGCCTGCTGAAGAACCAATCGCAGTACGAGAAACAGCTGAAGAAGCTTCAGATGGATGTGGCGGAAATGAAGAAGACGAAGGTGGGATTTGTTATAGTAGTTGTACTGTAATGCAAATCTTAGAACTTTCACAGCCTAATATTGACTTACTTTCTCGATACATGTGTATATAATATGAATATCTTTGGTTTGGTTGTTCCAGGTCCGTCTCATGAAGCAGATGAAGGAGCAGCAGGAGAAGAACAGAATGAACGAGTCTCGCAGGAACCGAGAAATTGCTTCCTTAAAGAAAGACCAGCGCAAGCAAGAGGTTAGTGACGCCGATGTCCTCTTCTTCATCCTCTTTCGCTTTCGGTTAGCTGTAATTACGTCTTAATCAATCTGTACCATGAGTTTCATCATCATATCATCATTTAACTGTTGTTGATACTGTAATTGTGTTACAGCACCAACTAAAGTTACTGGAGGCTCAGAAAAGGCAGCAGGAGCTGATTCTGAGGAGAAAGACTGAGGAGGTGAGCAGCAGCAGCAGAAAAAAAAGTTTGGATTGTACCTAATAGATAATGTATGCAGAAATACATGTGTGTAATGCTTTTAGTGTTCACCTGTCCTCACTTTTCTGTTTGCAATGTGTGTCAGGTGACGGCTCTGAGGAGGCAAGCCAGGCCCACCTCAGGTAAGGTCATCAGGAAAGTCAATCTCCCAGAAGCAGTCCAGGACTCCCCCCACAGACCTCCATCTGGACGCATGTACTCCTCCGGCAACGCTGCTCCCAATGGCACTCGGTGAGTCTGTGTGCGCCCAAAGGCACATTAATGTTCACAGAGAAGCAAATAAGGAAGGCGACTACTTTTCTTGAACCAAAATAGGCCAGGTTTTACCGTTACAACATTAAAATGCAGTACATCTGCACCATCATAAGGCATCCAGGAAAGGAAAATCCTCTAAATCCCTAAAATGTAACATAAATCTCTCTTTGCACATGGCTGTTTTTCCATTATTGTGTTGTATTGAGTTCAATACATAATTCTGCATCAGGAATCAATATGGATTCGTAGTTAACCAGCTCTGGAACATGTTTATGAGCTCATTCACATTATCCCTGAATGTGCTTCCAAGTGTTTTAATGCTTTGATGAACCAGTCAGTCACATTGTGTGTGCAGGTCTTCCTACAGGCGCACAGTAGGTGTTTACTCCACAAGAGTCGCACGCAATAAATGGCAGTCTCTGGAGCGACGGATCTCTGACGTCATCATGCAGAGGATGACCATCTCCAACATGGAGGCCGACATGAACCGCCTCCTCAAGGTAAAGTTTACAGCAGTGCGTTATTATATTGGTGTTACTGTAAGATGTCTTGATCTGTCGAGCACAGAACTAAAGAAGGATAATGACCAGAACGTTATCAGCTTGAAATCTTGAGACTAGCAGGAAATACCTATGAAGGCAGGCAAAGGAAAAGGGTATCTGCCATCCTCAACATCAATACCGTTAAGGGCCCTCAACTGTCAACCTGCTGTGATGCAGCTTCTCGTTAGAGGAAACAGCGGAAAACATGCACTTGGCCAGTCTGGGGTTTTAATAACTTTTACCAAAAGGGCAACACCTCATCCTGCACACAACCACAATACTTTTCAAATAGTAATACACACAATCAACACATTAATATTAGGTATTCTGCTGTGCATATTGGATTTGTTTTTTTCTGTTATTGTAGAAACAGATAACAAACCTCTAGCGTTTCCAGGTGGTATTATTGTTGGCGCGGCTGTCGCAAAGACAACGGGCAACATGGCTGCCGCTAGCAGCCTGGCTACTGTCCAAAGCAAGAAACGGCCATAAGAATCCCAATTTGAACTACAAACCTTGATCTCAGTGCTACGATAAAGGCATAGTAAAACGCCTGGTAGAATTAATAAGTAGGCCGGTTTACTTACTTACTGATCAAGTAGAAAGAAACTGAATGTCTGTTTTGAACCCTCTCACGTCCCGGAGCTCTCTCCATCGAGTGAATGCCCATCACTCTTGTTTTACCTCGGTTTTCATCACTCTCCATCTTCGCCTTCTTTGCCTCCTCCGTCAACGGGCCTCTTTTGCCGGGTAGAGTTTCCACAGTTAATCCGGTTGTTCCACCGTCCGCCTTTTCCACTATCTGGGGATAGCTACCATTAGCTACCGGGGAAAACAAAAGCGCTATCCTCTTCCTGTTTTGGTCGAATCTTCATTTTCCCTGTAGATCATACCCGGTGGCAGACAGCATTACACAGTGAAAGCGAGGCTTAATGGGGACTCAGTCTAAATGCAGGTGGTGTCATTATTCTATAGCCATTACATTGTGAAATCAACATTTACTTCATAATGATAAGTTAAAGCAAAAAACTTGTCTATTGCCACTCAAATGCCCAAATAGAAGTATACAGGTGGCCAGTAATTTTCCACTAAATTCTCTGCTGAATCAAACTGGTCTGACGTTAGAGAAGCTTGAGAAGCATCTAGCAGATGTCTGTGAGGGGGCTGTTGACATGTCTTTGTGTCATATTTACAGCCTTTGCTGTTTAGCCGGTGAGAACTGAGGGGTTGTTATGAGGTTTGCTTAGGAGGTAAATTGCGTCAAATCCTGACCTTGGAGGAGGCTTAAATTGCTGCTATGTAATCTTGTTGTTGCATGATTCATCATCATCAGTGGGCAACAAAAATAAAAATAAAATCTGGCATAAATGTGGGATGAGGGAGTCTGTAACTTCCTGTTTACCTTGGCTTTTTCCCTTTACTCTGCTTCTGCAGCGTTTACCACGTAGATATTTAGAAATAACTCCATGGACTAAAATCTATTTAAAGTTCTGTCAATTTTCCGACAAGTCAGTGTGTTTGTGTCCTCAGCAACGAGAGGAGCTGACCAAGCGTAAAGAGAAGGTCATCAGGAAGAGGGACCGGCTGGTCAGGGAGGGGCCAGAGGCAGAGAAGGCGGTGCTTCCCCTGAACGAGGAAGTGGATGCGCTGACAGCCAACATTGACTACATCAATGACAGCATCGCAGACTGTCAGGCCAACATCATGCAGATGGAGGAAACCAAGGTGACACAGGCGGGGAACTCGGGGAATTGGTAGCCTGCAAGTTAGATATTAAAAAATATGTCTGACAGTTTATTTAGCTGTAAAGGCTGGTTAAATAGAAAGAGTTTCTAATTGGCCAAACTTTTAAATGCAAGGTGTTCTTAGCAGAGAAATAGAGTTTCAGAGAATTTATCTCTCCACAGAAATCCTTTTATGTCTTTCTTTAGTTGAAGTTGTATGAATTCATGCTGTTTTTTTTCCCAGGAGGAAGGCGACACAGTGGACATCTCTGCTGTCGTTGGTTCCTGCACTCTGACAGAAGCTCGTTTTCTGTTGGATCACTTCATGTCAATGGCTATCAACAAGGTATCGGCACTAATAATAGTGTTCATCATCGGTACAATAAAAATATCACCACTGTCTGTGCTTTACAACATGCATTAGAAGGCCAATGATTCTTGGGTACACATAACACCTCTCACTGCTGGATTTTACACCCCGAATCAGGCAGTTTAATTCATTTATTTTCAAATATCTTTGGTTTTAACACAGCAATTAATAACATACACAGTTGGCAGTAATGTTAACAGTGTTCTGTGGTAATCTTATTACAAACCACAGTCAACAACAACAAAAAAATAAAGAAATTGGGAAAAACTAATTCAGACAAGATAAAATAAATCAAAGGGACATTTATTTGTTGATTTCTACATTGATAGCCAGGGTCAGTGACGGACCCTGATACAATTATTGTTTTTGCCAATAAAATTAATTTTAGATCATGAAGAAGAAAGTGAAGTGTGTTTTTGTGTGTTTGTTATTCCATCAAAAGTTCAGAAAAAGGCATCAGCTACAGATACATGACAATGTATAATATGTAGTTACACATGTAGGTATTTTACCATATGGCAACATGTGGGTGTGAATTTCAGATGGACCGTGAATACTACTATAAATTGTGTAATGTCTGCGCTTTGACCTCTTTAGGGTCTCCAGGCAGCCCAGAGGGAGTCTCAGGTGAAGGTGATGGAGGGCAGGCTGAAGCAGACAGAGATCACCAGCGCCACACAGAACCAGCTGCTCTTTCACATGCTGAAGGAGAAGGCCGAGTTCAACCCGGAGCTGGATGCACTGCTGGGGAACGCCCTCCAAGGTAACAACGGCGTTTTGTTTGAGTTGAGATAGAAGCGGAGATGAGGACCCAAAACACGGACCAGACCCCTAGTTGAACCCAGTCCACCTCCTGGAAGTGTCATTAATATCATGACGATGACGATGTTGATGCAGTTCTGTTCAAAAAATGTAAATGTGCCACTAAACATGTCTTTCCACGCGTCTGTTAGAAAACATTTGGCCTTTCAGGAAGTGGAACGGGTTGCTGGTCAGTTGCATGATGGGGCCTATTCACATGCTCTTGCCTGTTGCCTTCTGCTGAACAGAAGCTGGCTTATTTATTATACTGATACAGAATTCCACTGTTACAGTCTGGTACAAAGATCATATTACTATAATACAAATTCCTAAAAAGGTTAACATTTTATAGGTCACAGAGTTGATTTTACAGTAATTTTACAACACAATTTGTGAAGCTTTTTGTGAACGTAAATGTATTTTTGCCGGCCTCTGTTCAGTGGAACGCTCTCTTTACAGTAGCTGCACTTTATTTTCTTTTGTTTTTGTTTTAGAATTTCGGGGGACTGTGTTTTTGATTTGTGCATTGCCTTTTTTCTGTTCCCCCACGTTTTCTTGTTTTGTTATGTTTTTTTTACAGAGCTAGGTAACGTCCCGGCTGGTAAGTGAAACCATATTAGACTCTTATCTGTGTTACAAATGCATGGTTCCTTCCCTTTGCACTTTGAAAACTAACTAAATATAACATGAACAGGTGCATGAGGTGCAATGCAACCAGGCTTCCCTCCATCTGTCTGCTGACCTCTCCCTTCCCTTCCCCTCATCTGGATACACTCCTCCTCCTCCTCCTAGCTCACCATGTGCTACAGCCATGCTTTAGCACCCTGCTAAACCCAGACCCTTCCACAGGAACCATACGATCTGGATATTTTAGCTCTGTCGGACCCTGTAGGTCAGCTGACCCCATCGGGAGCAACGGACTAACGATTCTTCAAGCTCCTCCACCTTGTTGTCTCATATTGGGTCTTTTACCTTTGCCCCAACTCGCCCATACATCTCTCTTTATAACCCTCCCCACCTGACTGCTTTCTGACCTCTGACCTCTCCCCTTTTTTGATCCATCTGATCTCATTGAGCTCAGTGAGGACCAGATTTCTGTTTGCCAATAAAACAGCATGGCGCTGCGCTGACATCGCCCTCGTCTGCTTCACTTGTTCATCTTTTCTACATCCATTTTGCGCAGCTACTTTAAAAAAAAAAAAGTCAAGAAAATTGCGTCACCCTTTAATGAAAGTGAGCAAAAGGATACGCTAGTTAGTCTTAGGCAAGCTGTACGTGCTAGGAACCATTTTAGAAAGTTATAAGCAGTCATCTCAGTCAGCCAAGAGGGTTTTTCTTTCAACTCTGATATTATTCATTGATCTCATTTGACAGAAAACGGGGACGATAGCAGCAGTGATGAGTCTGCCCAGAGCCCTTCTGCAGAGGGAAAGTACGTTTACTTTGTGTTGTGTTGTGGTATACATTATGTTATTCTGACTTATGCTATGTTAGTTACGTTATGTTGCATTACATATGTTATTGTCTTATTTATTGGTACTTACTTATGTTTATGTACCTTATGGCATATTTGTATAATGATATGTTACATTATTTTATATTTATGGTATATGTTAATGTGTTAAGTTTGTTTTATATTATGTTATGTTGCTATGTTATTAAATGTTTGTTACGTTATTTTATGTTTTCATTGTGTTTATCTTATATGTTAATGTTATCTTATACTTTATATTAATGTTATGTTGCATTTATAATGTGTTCATGTTATATGTTTATGTTTTGTGTTATGTTAAATTTATGTTATATGATGTGTTGTTATATGTACTATATGGTTATTAATACTCATATAAAACTCGTGTATTCCCTGTAGCACCTTGGCATCAGATCTCATGAAACTCTGTGGAGACACCAAAACAAGAAATAAGGTAATATAATGTCTATTGTGTTTATGCTTCATTCTCTGCATACACTAGTATTTCCGCAATTAGTTCCTGTCTTAATTTTCACTTGTCTGTGCTTTACAGGCTCGCAGGAGGACCACCACCCAGATGGAGTTGCTGTATGCAAACAGCGACTCCGCCCCTGACGCGCCCACTGCAGACTTCTCCAGTCCGATGCTGCCGTTAGCTGAAGCACCAGATGGGGCAGGAGATGTGGACTCGTCAGGCTCATCAGTCAGGGACTACGCAGCTCTCTCTCCTGGCTTTTCCTCTAAAATGGGCAGCATGTAAGTCCCAGGCCCGGCACTCTTTTGCTAACACAATGATTACTATTTCTTTCCTTCCTGCATGTTTGATGTTGCTGCTGCATCCTCTGCTTTTATTTAATTTTGTTTCACATTATTCATGAGCATCCTTAAATCAAATGGCCATCCCTTCCTCCAACTGATGAGTCCTTTGAGGTAGAAGCATGTAGAGAGGAGCCAATATTAACATTTGTATGGCTTATTTGTTACTGTCCCGCTGCAAAAAGCACCTTTCTAAGCCCTCATTACAGCTTCAGTTACACACTGAAAACAAAATACTAACCAGACCGCTTTAACTGGCCTGTGAAAGGCCATGCTTCAAGTGCACATTGACTTGTATATAAAAAAAGAGCCTTGGCTAACAGTGATCCGTCAGCAAATAAAGTAATAGAATTATATTATAGTGTAGCGCAAAATCCACACAATAGTTAAACATGAGCTTGGCGAAGAACCACCACTGTTTTGGGACTTTAAATATCAGGTAACTGTGTTTTGTGTGTACTGCATGCTCATCTCTTCATTGTTGCCATTGTTTTATGTTGGTTTCACATCCTTCTGATGCTTTTTTTTTTGTATTATTCTTTGTGTTGTTTCTGGATAACTGTATGAAACTGAACGATCAGTTCTGGCTCCAGAGCTTCGTCAGGGGTGGAAAAGCGAGCCCCGGAGCCTTCGCCGCTCTCTCGCAGGAAGACCTATGACAAGGCACAAGCAGCGGCCGACAGGGCAAAGGTCAAGGAGAATAAACAGTAAGAGCTGGCTGCCGATATTGTGGCTGCAAAGCCTAAAAGAAAAATTAAAATAACTTCACTTCAACTCTACTAATATTCCTTCTCTTGGTTTCCAGCTTTAGAGAAGCATGTGGTCTCTAAATCAACTAAATCCAAAATGCTCTGTGTCTGGTGTGATAACCTTTGACCTGCCGAGTTCTATGCTGAATTTAAACTTATGTTGTTCTTACCTAACTTGGATATTATGTCTCTTTGTTGAGCCATAATGGGGATGTTTTATTCACCTTGCTAATCAATCCCTCTGCTGCTAATCGATACGCTTTTTATTTGTTGAGGAAATCACTGTCCTTTCCCTTTCTTTGTCTTATCAGTAAACTCCTGTAAGTGAGACTGAAATGGAAGAATGTGCTGAAAAATGATAATATGATGTCAACTTATTCCAATATAAAGTGGAATACAGCAGATTACTTTATATAGTTGATAACTGACGTTTACCTCTGCTCAGCTGTTTGCCAGATTTAAGCTACTGATAGAAGATACTTTGATACAAGGCGCAATATATGCTAGTATTATTTTCGTCTTAAAGAGGTACTGCACATTTTAACGTGTATTTTGAGCTGTAAACTAAATGATATGACTGCACTGTGATGAAACACACATCAGTGCTGCTGTTAATATTGTTATTTCTTACCAAATTTGTAGGAATCGGCATTTCATGGGTTGAAAATGGCTCAACAAGCCATCTACTGTTTGAAATCTGCCCTGAACCTGCGAGGCCAATGCTGACATAGAGTCAACCAAGTAGCCACGAGGCCGTGCCTCCTACAGTCGTTGTTCCATCACTCATTGCATTTCTTAAATTTCCTGGGAGCAGAATTTGAGGGTGTAGTGACACTTTAGGCAAGGCAGTTTTATTTCTATAGAACATTTCAAGCACAGAGGCAATTCAGAGTGCTTTTACACAGGCAAAGAAAAGCATTAGAATGACATTCAAAACAATAAGAATAAAATCAATTAACATAATGACATTTTACAATGAGATAAAATGGAATAAAATACAGTTACAGTGCAGTAATAAGTTGTAAGTTACCAATGCAAAAAAGGAAATACAAGTTCGTTGGAGAAACCAATCAAGCAAAAGCACAGGAGAAGAGCAGAGTTTTAGGGTAGAGGGTGTGGTATGTTGGACACAGTGTAAAGCCTTTTGATTTGTCATGCTGACTTGAACTGACTTACTGATTTTAACTGAAGCCAGGCCACTAAATCCCTGCGATATGTTAGAATTTAAACTTAAATAAACTACTGTGAAATGATTTTTGTGGAGCTCTGGTGAGGCAGGAACTTTCATATCTTGACAGAATGATAGTGTCTTCTTTATGGCTTCAAATAAGTCTGAACATGTGAACACTTTTCCTGTCAAGCTGTCCTGACAGTTGCTCCCATATGACGTGAGTGCAGCATATGCGTCTCCCTTCTGTCCTCATGCAGTCCTCCCACACTCCTGCCAGTAGTGTGTAAACAGCTTAGCACACACTTTAATTATGCTGCAGCTTAATTGGCAGCCTTACTGTCTTCCTTCACAGCCCAGTCATCAGGAGCCCGAAGAGCAGCCCACCACTCCCTCTCTCCCCTACAGCTCGTCCCGCCGTGTTTAGCCGTATGACAGGGTATCTGGGGTGTACTGCACACGCCCTGCAGGATAAGTAAGAACCAGAGATAAGTAAAATTGACACAAGCCTGCCAGAGAGTCGCATTAGAGTTGGGGAAAGATGCTGAGGATGATTTTTGCACTCCAAAATCTGTCAGTCACTGTCAAATGCTGGCCAAAGCCTCATGTCCCAAGTTATAGTAGATATATCCTATTTATGTAGACATGAGGCATACTGCACCAGTACATACATCACGTATTTTGCAGTGTTATAATAAAATAACTAGTTTTTTGATTGTTATTTTGTAGTCTAAGTTCTTTAGTTTTAGAAATCTAAAGTGCACATTGCGTCAGTACAAAATTGACCCCACAAGTGTCCTAAAACCATTCGAGACCATGTTAGTGGTATTGCATGGTATTGTAATCTGTATTGTTTGGCTCGTTAAATGCACATTACTACTGATCATTTTACTGTAGGATTAAAGACTTGTTTTCCACCTTCCATGCGCCAATATATTCCTTTCATTTCAGTTGTTTTGAATATAATGGAAAATCAAATGAAACAGACTTAAGACTTCCTGGTGACAGGTAATCCATCATAGTAAACGTCTTGTTCTTTTGTTTTTCTTTGGTCAGTTACGTTGTTGCATAGTAATGCAATTGTGAGCAAGGACTGTGTTCCTAGTTGGTGCATTCAAACATTTTAAAGTCAGCTGCCAGAAGGCATTTTTAATCCAAGAAACATTTGTGTTACCTTTGCTTATTTTTTTTCCTGCTGGATTTTTTTTTTAAATGAAGGAATTTAGACTAGGAAGTAATTAGTGTGTAATTCAGCAGCTAACCAGGTCTCAGCTAATCATGGATGCCTCCACCTGTGCTCCAACCGCATCCTCCGTTGTGTTTCCCCTCCTCTCTCCGATCCACCCAAGTACAACTTTGGTTCACTAAAATTTCACCTTGGTGTAAAGGGAAACGGTGAGTCTGAAACACAGACGCACGTGGTGTGGGTCTATCCTCTTCTCATCGTGACCCACACGGTTTGCTCAAGACTTTGAGTGTGATCGTTGGGAGGCGTCAGACCGTGTAACCGGAGCCTTCCACGTGGTGTCTGTGGTGTCCTTGCGCAAAACACTAGATTAACCAGACATGAATGGTTAATGTGGTTAAAAACCATGAATGGATATTTTTTCTGGGATCAATAGATAATTACAATAAACCCAAACAGTGTCATCTTGTTAAGCTTATTACTGCTATTGAGCCTGGATCCTCAATAACCCCTTTGTTTTCATTAGCCTTTTTTTCATTTCAGTGAGCCTTTTATTTGGCACACAGGCCCTTTTTAAAGCTCATTCATTCACAACTCCTGAATATCGACGTCTGGATCTGTGGTACACCGCCAGCTCATCCTGCTGCTCCACTGATACCTACGACTGTCAGAGAGTAGTGATTGAACAATTACACTATCAGATGCCAATTTGTCAACACGACCGGCCAATTAGTGATCGCTAGTGAGCTATGCTGTGATGCTTTCTGTGGTCCCTGATGATCCGACAACGCTGGTTTCAAATGATTGTCCATCTTTGTCTCCTTGGGTGTTTTTCTATCAATTATGGGCTGGAAAAGAGGAGTTCCTGAAGGTGCAGGGCTATTCCTTTAACATTTTCTCCACCTCAATAACAGTGACTCTGTTCACAGCTGTCGGACTGTTACTGTCCGACAGTGACAGTGACTGTTACTGACTGTTACTATTTTTGGTTTGCAGCATCGTGCTAATCAGCATGCTGTGCATGACTCTGGTTGTTTGGGTGTGATTTAGATCTGTGCTGCACTCACATTATTAGACAGTGTTATGTCCATGCTGCACCTATTGATAGTGATGTGTGTGTGTGTGTGTGTGTGTGTGTGTGTGTGTTTTGAAGGGGCGTCATTAACCCGGTGCCGGCCACTAAGAGCAGTCGGTCAGCAACGTTACAGTGCGTCCACGTGGCGGAGGGACACAGTAAAGCTGTTCTCTGTGTCGACTGCACCGATGACCTTCTCTTCACCGGATCCAAAGGTTAATACCCACAATCCTCCCTCCCTCCATCCTCCACTCACCTTTTTCCTCTTATTCCTCTCTCTCTCATCAGTATTCCTCGCATGTCTGCTTGTTACGGCGCTGGAAATTTATTATGCTTTGACATGCTGTATAACAGCAAATAAAACCTGACAGGGATTAATTAAGATTGTCATGTGCACAGTGTGTGGATAAATGAGGTTATCAAATAAAATGGCATTGTACATACAGTAAAACTCTATTGGTGTAGGAGCTTTTAATGAAAATAAATGGTAAATATATTGGCAATCAACCAGATTGAAGTGCTCATTTATTCCAATAGAGCTGTGGTTTCTAACTTCTGTATCTGGGTTTGTTATCATTGAGAACAGGGTTTCTGTTGTATGTCTCGCTGCAAAATAAATGTCCTATGAGTCTTGATCTTGAGCTGTACTCTAATAGTGTAAAGGTGATGGAGATGACAGACTGTGTGTCCTCCTGCAGATCGGACCTGTAAGGTGTGGAATCTGGTGACGGGTCAGGAGATAATGTCCCTGGCCGGTCACCCCAACAACGTGGTGTCAGTCCGCTACAGCTCCAGTTTGGTCTTCACCGTCTCCACCTCCTCCATCAAAGTCTGGGACATCCGGGACTCGGCCAAGTGCATCCGAACACTAACGTGAGTGCGACCGTCTCAATGGATTTTAGGCTACTGTTTGAAGAACTTGTGTGTTTTGGCTGGACCGAAGGAGCTTTATCTTTTGAAATTTAAATTAAAAGCACTTTATTTCATCATGGATTATGCATTCTTGTCGTTTTGCACACTGTTTTCCTGTCTTCTTCTTTTTTTTAAAGAAATATATGTACAAAATTAGGCCCTGAATGATCTTAAAAGTACCTAATTCCTAAAGGGAAATTTAAATGTAGCACTGAAATTCAACAATATGCTTCAGCTCTGTCTGTCAAAGGATTAACCCTTCACATCTGTAATGTAAATCTGTTTTTAGCAACAGTTTTTAATTATTACATAAGGATTTCTTGACGAGATCAGTCACCAATGTCACATCTTAACCAAAACAGGTTGTATTTTACACCTACATACATGATGTCTGGGTGAGAGTGGGAATGCCTCTGCTTTTCCAGACCCCTAATAACTTAATCCAGATTCGTACATGTCTCATCCATGCGTCTTCAGGTCCTCTGGTCAGGTTAATGTTGGGGAAGTCTGTGCATCTAACACCAGCCGGACGGTCACCATCCCAGCAGGAGAGAACCAGATCAACCAGATCGCTCTCAACCCCAACGGGACGGTCCTGTACGCCGCCGCCGGAAACTCAGTCAGAGTCTGGGATCTGCGAAGGTAAGCAGAGGGACTAAATTTAAATAACCAGTCAGAAAACCATTCAGACGGTGATAGTGCACTACACTACAAACTGGCCTTGTGTTTGGTGTGTTTTTAGGGATGCCAATGTGAGTCAATCAGTCTGTTCTAACACTTTGATCTAAAGTGAAATACTTTTGTGTGCGAGTTGTTTTTATTTCCTGTAGCACCACCGAAAGGTCAAATTTTCTATTTGTCCAACATTTTGGATTCATGACTAAAACTTAATGATCAAATTTCTGTCAGCCTCCAGTGTACTTTGAGATTAATGCTAAGATTTGCTCGCTTTGTTAGATCAAACATGATTAGGTTATTTAAGAATCAACAGTCACCTAATCTTCTGTTAGATATTGAATTTTTTTTTTCAGTCAAAATATAAAATATGTTTACATATCTCTAAAGTATTGTGTATTCAGATCCAGTCTTACATGAAACAATGCCGGCAGTCTGTTTATCATTCTCTGCTCTGATACCGCTGCACCACTTTCAGATGCGTAACACACATCGTGAGTTAATTCAAACCCCAATTTCTTTTTGCTTTTTAACGTGAGTGAATTATTATGAAGTAAATACAATAACCATTGTGCTATAAATACTAAAACTAGTATTTAATTTAATGTCATTCATTTTTGACCTGGTTGTAGTGAGCCAAACTAAACTTAGAGACTGGGAGTTAAATTATTGACTCTTAGGTTTTTATTTATGTTTTGTCTCCTTCTTTCTCAGATTTGCATCCACAGGGAAACTTACTGGTCACCTCGGTCCAGTGATGTGTCTGACTGTGGATCGGTCTGGAAACAACCAAGATTTGGTGATCACCGGGTCCAAGGACCACTATATCAAGGTGTGTTTCCAGTGATCCATCACCTCTTTATGTCCTGTATTTACCCACAGCACATGCTCTGGAATTAGCATAATGTCCCCTGTGAGCCCCGTCTAAGAAAGCTAATATATGATTAAAGCATTTAGGAATACAATATATGTAGAAGTTCCTTAAGCTCCATCATGCAAGTGAGTATAATAAAACTAATATTCTAATCCTCTTTGAAAATACAGAGCCGCTTTAGCTGTAAAGTTTATACGTATGTTAGATTTCACAATAAAAGCACACAACGAAGCGTGACACACCTTTACAGGGTTCCCATGGTCATGAAATTCCTGAAATTAGAAAAACTTCTAATTTCCAGGCCTGGAAATGGTTTGGAATTAACAGAATGTTTTGGAAAAGTTTTGAATATACATTGTTTTGGCTATTGTTTAAAATATGTTCATAAAAATCCCAAAACATGTCTAACGTTATGTGAAATACGTTCCTCTTATTACTAATTTAAAATCTAGTGCTGCGCTGAGTGACCGTTGAAACATCAGTAGTATCACGTGATACACATTAGCGTATGCAGCTTGTTGGCAGCGGGAATGTCTGAAGTTGGCGAGCTTGCATATCCACAAATGCCTGGGAAGTGCGTGTTTAATTGTTTGGCTTTCGAACGCCAAATATAACACATGGCTCAAGAGAGGCAGACCCTAGCCTGTGCACTATGGTCCCTATATAGGCCTACCTATTTTAAACTA
The DNA here is from genome assembly GCA_002120245.1 of Maccullochella peelii. NCBI lineage: Eukaryota > Metazoa > Chordata > Actinopteri > Centrarchiformes > Percichthyidae > Maccullochella > Maccullochella peelii. Next base: position 15,756 of record LKNJ01003480.1, read on the forward strand.
CTTAAATAAAGTCGTGGAAATGGGGTAAAATATTATGGAAAAGTTTTGAAAATGAATTGGTAAAAATGTGTGGAAACGCTGCCTTTAACATGCAGTGTTCTGGCTGTTGCAGCTGTTTGATGTGACTGAAGGCTCTCTGGGGAGCATCAGCCCAACACACAACTTTGAACCTCCCCATTACGACGGTATCGAGTCACTGGTGGTCCAAGGGGACATCTTCTTCAGTGGCTCTCGAGACAACGGCATCAAGAAGTGGGACCTGGACCGCAAAGACCTGCTGCAGGTACTGGATACATTAAAGAGATTGAGGAGACGGATGAGTAGGGATGCAATGAAATATTTAGGTGTTCGAAGAGATGTAAAACACAAGGCAATATAAAGACACATGTAAATAGGTTTCTTTTTGTGTGTGTGTGTGTGTGTGTGTGTGTGTGTGTTTGTGTGTGTGAAAATAGGCTCAAATTCAATAACAGAATAAAAAGTGAGATATGTGATCAATAACCCACATTTAATTTCATAAAAAGCAGTGGCAAACAAAAATGTTTTAAGCCTCAATTTAAAAGAACTGACAGTTGGAGCAGACCTTACAAATCTGCGTAAAGTATTATAATCTTAATATTTCAGTGTTTCAGATTTTAACAATGTTAAACACTTGTATCTCATTCAGTACAGACACGCCTATATCTCATCGTATGTATGGGTCCGATGTTGGATTGTGAACATGATACTAAAAAGAAATGGTCAGTTTTCAATTGAATTTTTTGGCTTGTTTTTAGGGCTTTTGGCAGCACTATATCCACGTCGTTTTTTCAGCTGAATTCATCGAAAGTGTAATGACCTGAGCTAAAACTTTCCTAACATGAGCTCACAAGTATTCAATCAGTCTCATTTCTTACATACCCCCTGACAAATTGGTTTCACCTAATATATTTGTACAGTTAAAGGATGTGATTTTACTTAGCCGTCTGCTTGGAAAAGACATAATGGCCAACATGCTGTTTCGAAAGCTTTTCCACCACGAAAATAATTAAATATGACTTCATATACTGTATGTTCACATGGAAATGTTTGAGAACAGAGTTTACCCAAAGACTAGAGTACATAAATAATGGAAATTAGTTTTATTGGTGTAAGAAGGAAGATGTCAACGGCATAATCAGTAGACTATGAGAGTACCAGTCCCTTTTTATAAGTTGGGGTAAAGTTTAAAGACATTTTCTAATTTAAATTTGCAGATGACAGTAGATTAAAACCTGCAATCCTTCTCTCCAACAGCAAGTCCCAAATGCCCACCGTGACTGGGTTTGTGCGCTGGGTGTCGTCCCCGGGTCTCCGGCCCTACTGAGCGGCTGCAGAGGTGGGGTGCTCAAGCTGTGGCACACGGACACACTGGGGACTCTGGGGGAGCTGAAGGGCCACGAGAGCCCCATCAACAGCATCTCTACCAACAGCAGCCACCTGTTCACCGCCTCCGAGTGAGTCTCACACACACACACACCCTTTCTATGTCTGTATGCCCCAAGGTCCCTGCGTTGGCTTTCCGTTAGTTTTAGGATACATTTTAAGATTCTTCCACTTTTCTATACATGTCCTGCTACACATCACACAGCGCTTCGAACGGGACTGCATCGTAACAGTGAAACAAGCCTCCAAACTCCAGTGTCAGATATAATATCATTAGTGTGGTAAAAAGTTACTGAAATATATATGTAAAATTGCTGAATCACTGCTAAATTTCTTCAGATATGCTTGTTGGAAACTGGTTCTGGCTGGATTTTGGTGTTTAGAGAAAAAGACAACACTACACTGTACTTGATGTGTGTGTGGTGTGGGCTTCCTGGTACCAGTTCTGTAATAAAAGACATTCATTTAAGTCAATGGAGACCGACGTAGCATCACACCAAGAGGCTTGCTATCTGTGTGCATCTGGATTATAACTTATTAAAATTATTTTTTTTTGCTCTTTCTAACTGTTTCCTGTTCCTGTCTTCCAGTGACCGGACTGTGAAGATCTGGCGTGCACGTGGCGGACTGGACAGCACCTTAGAGGTGGTTGACAATGCGGACGAGGTGGCTAGTAACTGAACACAGCGCCACCTGCTGGGTTCGACTCTGGAAGGACACTGAACAGCATCTTCTGATGCTGCTGCCCTGCACTTTGACCCCTAACTTATCAAGCCCAATGCTGACTCCTAAAACACATACCTTCCACGCCATGTAACCTTTATGACTGAGCCAACAGGAAAGTAATCTCATCTCAGCATTAAACTAGGACGATTATTCGTTTCTTAGACTCTGTATGCTCAGAGGGTCGTGCTAATCCATTTTAGCTCACCGTACTGTTAATGACTCTTTGCAGCATCTTTTTCTCTTTTGCGCTATAGGCGAATTTGTCACCGTGGATCATAAGAACTTCTACTCACAAGATGTTTAAGAGTTGAGCACGACACACTTAGAAAATATCTGTACAGACACACAATTACCCCAAAAAAAGGGTAGCAATGTGTTTTGTTAGATTTGGGAAAAATAGACAGGAAGTCGAATGTTAGAGGAGAAAAATGTGGCAGAGCTAACGGGTTGGTAGCTGGTCTTCGCAACCCAGTTCTCTGGTTTCTTGGGATTGTTGCACTCGAAGCAGAACCAATGTCCCCCGCCTTCCTTCCCCCTCCCCAAATAACAAAAGTGGCTTTACTGTTTGTGAAAAAGACAAATCACCGTTTCCCTCAACTTTCCTTTTAAGGGGAACGGCTTTTGTGCTCCTCCCTCCTCAATTTCTGCAGCTGCTTAAGATCGGCGACCAAAATTGTGCAGAATTGTCGTCTTTGCTGTCCCGCACTGCACTCGTGAACAGAACACACTTCATAGCCCCACTTAAAGCAAAAGTTCGACATTTTGGGACATACGCTTATTTGCTGTCTTGCTGCAAGTTTGATGATGCATATTTGTCTGTTACATGTAAGGCTTAGCTTAGGGCAACAGCTAGCCTGGCTCTGTGCAGCAGTAACAACATCTGACTACCAGCACCCTTAGAGCTCACTAATTAACACGTTATATCAAGTTTGTTTCATCCGTACAAAATCCAAAGGGTAAAAGTGACAATTTATGGTTTTAAAGGGGAGTTATGTGCCAGACTATTTCCTTTCCCAACTCCATTTTTACACTTTGATGTAAGGAGTTGATCAATGAGCTTTGCAGGTTCTGCTAGGCAGATTTTGGTACCTTCAGCCAGAGCCAAGCTAGCTGTTACCCCCTGCTTCAAGTCTTTATGCTAAACTAAGCTATCTGGTTTCTGCTTGTACAGTAGCTTGTATCGATCTTCTCATCTAACTCTGGCAGAAAGCCAATAAGCGTATTTCCCAAAATGTCGAACTACCCCTTTAACTCTTGAGCACTTGTGAAAACCGACACAATTAGTCTTTGAGATACACTGAATCCTTCTTAAATGTGAGCGGGTTCAGTGTTTGAGGATATTCTACACTTGTCCATGTTTATTTCATCGTCTGTAAAACCGTGTGTTCACTCTTCACATGTTGCAGTCACTGAACCTACACTACTGAGTTGTCGTCTAACTCCTATGCTGCTAAGTCGTGTGCTCACCTTCTTCAACCCCTATAAGAGGGCTTCTTGGACTCCGGGTGAGGTCCTCTCAGTAACGAGCAATGTGTTTGTATATAAATATATATATATGTAATAGTATCTTTTTGTTTTTTGGAGAGGAGAGGCCTTCAGACTCTGCCAGTGTTGTGACCAACATCTGTCTCCCAGTTCAGATCCTTTGCGGGGCCTTCCTGGAGACACTCTTAGCCCCTGATGTAGCTGATCTGTCTGTCGCGATTGTGTGCTGTCACTTTTTGAATGTTCGATGCAACAGCAGTTGTAGGGATTATTGGAGTGCATATCTAATTTATGTAAACAGTGTATTTAAAAATAATAATAATCGGACTGAATGTTAGCTTTGTGGGACCACCGATCTGAACGCGGTCTCACAAGAGAGCCGAGAGGACCAGGGTTGGCAGGAAAACTGACAAGCTGCATTCAAGCTTTGGACGGAGCTTTTCCTCCAGTGAGGTGGCTGGTTATGTTTAGTGGCCTACAGTTAGTTTTTTTTCCTCTCTCTCTCTCTCTGTTTTGTTTGTTATGCTGTTCCTGTTCCACATATCCTGAGCGTTCCCCCTCTGGAGTTTTAGTAGCCATTCTCAAATGACGGACTCGGTAGCGATTCTAATGTCAGATGCCTGGTGAGAATAAATGTCATCTGTCAAAAACAACCAACTCTGTGCGTTTTTTTTCCTGGTTCTATCAGTCATTCAAAGACTTATTAGTGCTGTTAATATACTTGTACAAATATCTACAGTTAAATGTGTCACTGTGTCTGAGAAAAGTGGTTTCACATTTGTATTTCTGTGTGCTGGATTTCCTTGATTTTAGACATACAGCTCCAGCAAGTCCCCCTATTTAGCATTTATAAGCAGTATACAGACATTAATTAAATGGTTTATAACACGCTATAATGACATTTTTAAATGCTTATTGTAATCAATCAGTCAAACTTTATTTGTATAGCACCTTTCATACAGGTTAGTGCAGGTCAAAGTGCTTCACAGATGATAAGACAATAAGACGGAACAAATGGAGACCGCAAAAACAACAAAAATTTGAGACCAATGCATACGAGAAAATAAAAAATTATGAAAATGTTTTCCATCATAAATGTATCCCCTACTGCGTCCATCCATCGTTTAAGTCTGGGAGGCTCCATTTGTTTAGTTATTGCTCTTTTGCTGGCAGCCCGTAGATTTTTGAAGAGATGAAGGTTTGCCTCTTAATGCTAAAATATGTTGCTGTTCTTGGAGATCTCATAACCCAAAATGTCTCTTACGGTTCTCCCAAAATATGTTAATCTCTTCGCATGACCAGAAGCAATTATGTGCCCACACAACCTCCAACACTGCAGTTGAACACTTGCTCTTCATTTCTAATTTCTTTGTTTTCTTTTTTTTTTATCTCCTGCTCTAAATTCCCAGAGTTACTGTGTTCCTTTTCACATGTGTTTGCTGCAGGTAAAGCTACTTTCTGTAAAGCAGTTGGTGGTTTAAGAGAGAGAAGAAGTATGAAGTGGTGGAAAATGACCACCAGATGGCAGTAGCAGTGTCTACAGGACTTGACCAGGGACAGTGTAAGTAATCCTCAGAGCTGTCAGCATTCAAAAATACTTTTCACTGACATTTCGGGCATTTGGGCAATAAGGGAAACCGTAGAATAGTTTAGATTCCTCCACCGATGATCCCCAGATTAACCCATTAGGAGCCCCCGGGGCAAAAATGAAATAATGAACTGGATGAAAACTGAAAAATTTAGGAATTTACACCATGTACAATTTGATCCTCTACAAGATCTTATCATTATAGTTGATAATCTGCGTGATTAGTGCTGTATTTTCCCAACATAATGAATATGGAGCTGTCGGGGCCCCTGAGGGTCTGGGGCCTGGAGGCTTTGCCCGGTTGACAATCCAGCCTTACTGACAACATTACAGGCAACCAGCAGTGAGGAGTGCAAAGATTTAAAAAAAAAACTAAACAAATGTGTAACCTTAGTTACTGTACGCGTTACATTAGCGGTGGAACGCAACCCAGTACATTTACTCAAGTACTGTACTTAAGTATAAATTCAAAGTACTTGATTATTTCCATTTTATTCAACTTTATACTTTTACTCCACTACATTTCAGAGGGAGATATTGTACTTTTTACTCCACTATATTTGTCTGACAGCTTTAGTTATTTTTCGTACCCTTGAAAAAAATCATGTATCTCCAAATTTGGTGAATTGATAAACTGTGAAGTGTTCCTCTATGGGTTGAGAAGATTCTCTTACTTCTTAAGCTAAATAAACTATTTAAATCCCCCCTTGTATTAGCTGGATAATGCATCATCACAAAACTGAAAAAAGGGCTGTTTCTCTGATCTCATGAAAAGTTGACTTTTAGAGATACGCGGTTCTCACAGGACAGCGACGCTACAAACACTTTTACTACTTTACTACTTTTACAAATTTGCTGATAATACTTACATACTTAAGTAAGGTCTTGAATACAGGATTTTTATTTTTAGTGGAGTATTTTCACAGTGTGGTATTAGTACTTTTACTTAAGTAAAGTCATGCCCGCTGGCCTCAGTGTAATTTTAGTTCCTGGGGTTGTTTTATGGGGGGCGATTACGAGTGTAACATTAGTGAGTGCGACAGTAAAGAGAACCCAAAGAGAGTGAAGCATGGTGTGTTGGTGTTAAATAAGGAAGAATATTTAAAGATTAACTGGAAAATACCACCCAACAAGAATCCAAGGTTACAAATGTAATGGCGACATATCTGACAAATATTCACGTGTGTCAGCAATGGAAGGAAAATAAAAAACAACAATATTAAACAAATAAGACCTTTTTAATATTGTTTTTCTGCGTATAACGTGGGAAAAAGTAGGTGATCACTTTACAGACGCACAATTCCCTTTTAGCGGCCATGTTTGCTTTGTTCATACAAACGTACGCTATTGAAAATCCACAAAGTTCATTTTTCATCAGGGGAAGTTTGCAATCAATACTTTTAATAGGTGGGGATGCAAAATGACTGGTGTTTTAATATGAGTATTAATCACTTTGGTATTGATCTGACCATCCCCAGTGTGCTGTATGTTCCCTGCAGTTCATGACATTCAGCTACACCGTATAGTCCAGATTTCACCTGCACAGTAATTAACTTCTTCAGTGACGTGTGCCTTCCAGCCAAGTTCAGTACAATTCTACATAATTTACATGAGAAGTAATTTACTGAGAGACAGGCCTCATCTGAACCAGGGTCTCAGGATAGAGGGTATCGTATGTTGAACGGATTTTGGGTTATATAGGCCTAAATAAAAATGACAGACTTGATCAACATCTTATATTGTATCACAGTGTCTAACACATAGATGCGATGTTGTCACAATCCAGTGAGGACACTCAAACAGAGACTTTGTTCAGACTTTGTTCAGATGCCTAATGAGCGTCTCGGGAGGCCATCAGGATCTGCCGTCATAAATCTGCAGGACTGTCTGACAGGCAGCACCAATCACCGGCCACCTGATGTGAATGTTACAGCGTTGAGTGTGTGGATGTCACTGAGGTTATGTTGAGTTGAATTTGACCCAGAACACTTCAGAAGACTCAGCAGTACTTTTTCACTTTGTCCCCGGAGTGTACAGACACCAACTCTGCACCCCAAATAAAGTCTTTAAATCACTTCCACTGTACACACACACACACACAAGTACCTCTTGTTTAACAAAGCCGTCACCATTTTACTGCTACTCTTGCTGACACAAACATTGCATGTGTTTGCTGGGCAGTAGCCTCTTTCTTTGATGCAAGTCTATTAATCCTTATTTAAAAACAGCCCGACCAGCTGTTTCACAAGATGCAGAGATGTGCACATTTTTACTCCAGCCCTGCTGCTCATTGCTGAGCAGATCTCCGCCCCTCAGAGAGAGATTTTGACCTGCCTCAGCACAAACTAGATTTGAAAGATCCTTTTACACTGAACAATGTCAAATCACACAAGGTGTTCATTCATAACTTTCATTAACGTGGCAGAAAACCCTTTAATCATTCCTAATATTTGAATAAAATAAACATATTACTATTGTCTTGGGTTTGAAAGCCATTCTAGTCATGTTTTTCTGTTGTGTTGCAAAAGTTAAAATGCAAACTTGTGAAAAATAATAAACCTGTAACCCCTTAAACTTCCATTTCCCTCAATTACCCATTAAACTGGAAACTACCTTGACCTCACACTGCAGGACATTGCATATAGCTGCAAAGAAGTCAAGTAAATCAATTAGTCGATCATCAGAATATGTAATGGTAGCAGCTATTTTGATAATCAATTCATCGGTTAAGTCATTTTTCAAGCAAAACTGCCAAACATTAGATGGTTTCAGCTTCTCAAATGTGAGAATTTGCTGCTTTATCTTGTCTTGCATTACAGTAAAGTACATATATTTGGGTTTAGGACTGTTGGTTGGACAGAACAAGACATTTGATGACGTCAGCGTGGGCTCTAGAAAATTGTGTTTGGCATTTTTTTCATAATTCAAGTGATTATTTGAGAAAATAATCTGCAGATGAATCGATAATGAAAATGATTGTTAGTTGCAGCCCTAATATATACTATACCGTATTTTGACCCCATTGCATCAATTAAAAATATAATTTTATACACATTTCACATTTTTATACACATTATACAAATTTTAGCTTGATATATTTAGTATCTTTGGTAAGTTTGGGATCTTATCTGGAGTTTAAAATATTGTCCAGTGGGTTTGAACACTGCTCAGCTGCACAACATGAGTTTGTAATAATGGGTCCACCAGTGAGTCAGACAGGGTTGAAGAGGTTAATACATTTTAGAAAAACTGTATACATCTATCACAGCAAGACTATGTCCCTCTGGCAAATTAAGAGAAAGGGAGATTGAAGAGACAGTAATTACGAGCAGTCAGAGCGGCTTCACACTCTGATAATTTGAAATCTATTTGTGGCACTGAGGCATGAATATAATACAATTCTATCAATCCAGATACACTGGCAGCTTGAAGCAAAAACTATTTTACAATTTAAGGGATTAAAGCCAAATTCAAGTCATGCAAGCATTTTCATTAAAGTCCAACTACTTGCTCAACTCAAGCTTCAGATGCAATATGAAAGAATTCATCTTTAAAACTGTCTTAATCAAAGTTTAATCCTGAAATCATTAATGATTTTATGGCCAATATGGATCTCTAAAGAGTTTTAAATACAATTACTAATATAAAATTACCTTGGAGGAAGAACAAGAGGTGATAAAACGGTTCCCCAATAATAAAGCTCATTTGTCACGCAACTACACCAAGGAGTTGGGCGAAGCCTTCTCTAACTCACTAGCCGCTTTCTTATTATAAATGATCAAACTCAACACTTCATCGGGATCACTCCCTCCGCTGCTGTACGAAGCTAATATTGCACTTGAACTGAATAAAGGCTGAGATAATTTAGACCCATAATTCAACCCAATGTCATCGCTCCCAGCAGAACAAAACAGGTTGAATTAAGACTAAGAGTTTTCAGCCATGCTAGCAGCTCTGTAAGGCTGCACTTAGGCACAGCGGTGCTTTGAGCTAAATGCTAATGTCAGCATGTTTTATGTTCACAGTTGAGTTTTTTAATCTCAGTAAGGCCCTTTCCTGGTTAAATAAAGTTATATATGACAATGCTAACATGTTGATATTTAGCAGGTATAATGTTTACCATGTTTACCGTCTTAGTTTAGCATGTTAGCATGCTATCATTTGGTAATAATGAGCCTCAAACACAAAGTAGCCTGCAGCTGAGGATGACGGCAATGTCATTAGTTTTTCAGGTATTTGATCATAAATCAAATCCAGGGGATCACCAAAGTTGTTCAAATTCATCTTGAGTGGTGCATGAAGGTCTGTACCAAATCTCATGGCAATCCATCCAATAGTTAGTTGCGACATTTCATTCAAAACTCACTCAACCTCATGGTGGTGCTAGAGGAAAAGTCACATGATCGCAAGAGTCATAAGAATACATCGTCTGGGAACCACGAGTGTCTGCACAAAAGTTCATCGCAATCAATCCAGAGGTTGTTGAGATATTTCAGTCTGGACCAAAGTGGTGGCCCGACTGACTGACCCAACATTGCCATCCCTAGAGCCACCCTGCTAGATCATTTGTAACACTATATTCACACCATAGCGAACCCAGATTACACTGATTCATCCCGAATGATCTTGTCTCATGACTTCCGCCATTTATTTGTTATTTTTTCATCATAAAACATGATGTTGAAACAGAGGTTCCATCAAGATGTACCAAAAAGACATCTTACTGTACCATTTATAAAATGTATAGGTTGGCTCAAGATACTACAAACAAATCCATATATTTGTTCTCCATTTTGGTGCACGGAGTTTGCCAAGGTCGTCCCTCATCTCCTATTCTGCTTGCACTGGATATAAAGCCAATACAGCTGTGGTTGGGTTTTTTTGTGTTTGCATGCTGATGATCATTAACTTTAGTTTCTTAAAAGCACAACAGACCTAATCCAGAACACAGTGTACCTGTCAATTGCTGCAAACTGTCATTAAATGTGTGAAGCTGAGAGTTTTCGCACCTGATTGGGATTTCAAAAGTCTACTGTGTTCCTGGCATGAAGCAGATTCAGCAGAAATGTTAATTTTCGCAAGCAAGGTGCTTCCAACACTCTTGATGCAAATTCTCTCTGTGTTTTAAGTCTCAAACGCAGCCTAAGGGGACAGCAACACCACCAAAAGTTTAAAAAAAATCAAATTAATTCATAGCAGTCATAACATTTCTTATTAATTTCTTTCCTAATGTCTTCAAGGAAAATGGGAGTCAGGTAATCTTGTGGTCATTTTTATGTTACAAATTGCCAGGTGCTGAATTCAGGTAGCGTTGAGGGGGCTGTAGTGTAATTAGGCATCATTTTAGCCAGAAAATTACACTGAAATTGTGGAAGTCACATTCAGTTCCTTCATCCAAAATGTGACGGGAGAGAAACGGGTGAAATACAAACATGCAGAAAGATTGTGGTGACAAAAACATTTGATACAGGATGGAGAGGCCTGGTGTAGCTTTCACATAAGAGGCTGGACACCACTGTCCACAAACCTTTTCATGGTTTTGTCCCCTCAGTTCCAATTAAGGGAAATCTTAATGCTACAGCATACAATGTTTTTTTAAGACAATAGTGTGCTTCCCCCTTCGTGGCAACAGTTTGGGGAAGGCCCTTTCCTGTTTCAACATGACAAGACCCCCGTGCACAAAGCCAGCTCCATAAAGAAAAGGTTTTCTCAGTTCGATGTGGAAGAACTTGACTGGCCTGCACAGAGGCCTGACCTCAATTCCATCCAACACCTTTGGGTTGAACTGGAACGCTGACTGTGTGCCAGGCCTTATCGGCCAACATCAGTGTTGGACATCACTAATGCTTTTGTGGCTGAATGGGAGTGAATCCCTGTAAGGAGAAGAGTGGAGGCTGTTATAATGGTAGATTAATGCCCATGGTTTAGGAATAAGTGTAATTTTCAAGTGTCCACATACTTTTGGCTATGTATCATTTTATTTAGCATAGGTTTATGTTTGTACATTATTTGATTTGGTTTTAGAGATGGAGAAAGCTGTAGAAGTAGGGGTGTTTTGATAGAATCATTTGATCTTAACACTATATCGATAAAAATACAAGATGGTAAGAGAATAATGATACAGAAATTATACTAATAAGTCATACCATAAAATCAGATATCTAAATGTATTATTCAGTGGACAAACTACAGTATGTCTCTATAGCAGTGGTTCCTAACTTGAACGTTGTGACCCCTCCAGGAGTCTCAAAATAAATGCGAGGGCTTGCAGGATGATTAACAGGAGAAAGAAATGAGTAAGAAACACAAAATTACATTCATTATTTTCTTACTTTTCTTTTCTTGCTTTTTAGCCATTCTAGCAGCATGACTCTAGGGATGGCTCTGTCGGTCAGTCCACCACTTTGGTCAAGACTGAAATAACTCTTAGATGAATTGCCGTGACATTTTGTACAGATCTTCATGGTCCCCAGAGGATGAAGCCGAATGACTTTGGTGATCCACTGACTTTTCCTCTAGCGCCACAATGAGGTTGACATATTTGAGTTTTAGTGAAATAACAACCACTGAATGGATTGCCATGATATTTAGTACAGACGTTCATGTTCCCCTAAGCGTAATTTGGAATAACCTTGAGGAACCCCCTGAATTTTCATGCCATCAAGTCAAAACTTAAATTGGTTTAAGACCAAATACCTTCAGAACTAATGACATTAACTAATGGCTAGTTAGCGAATGTTAGCATGCTAACACGCTAAACTAAGCTGGTAAACATGGTAAACATCATACCTGCTAAACATCAGCTTGTTAGCGTTGTCATTGTGAGCATGTTAGCATGCTGACATAGCATTTAGCTCAAAGCACCACTCTACCTAAGTGCAGCCTCACAGAGCTGCTAGCATGGCTGTAGCCTCTTGGTTTTGGGGTAATACCAGATTGTTTTACCTCTTAGGCCTCTAAAAATGATTCAAATAAAACAATCAGAGAAGGGAAAATCACTTGCACACATATGCAACATGTGATGAGAGGTCGTAAGCAGCAACTGCTTAATTTGAAGGGGTCATAAGACAAAAAGGTTGGGAACCACTGTTTTATAGGACTGTAACAGGATGCTGGGAAGCTACATAGCATGCAAGTCAGTGAAACCCACATCACCCCACATGAAAACACATGGCTCTTTATTTGGCAAATCTAACAGGTGTTTGACCTGCAGAATGAACTTTCTGTCCATTTCTTCACACTAACTGGAGCTGACACACGTTCCCATTTTTAGCTCTCAGCTTCACGCGGGGCTGATTAATTGAGTTTGTTTTGCTCAGGTGGTCTTTGTCATCTGGCGTCAGTGTGTGACACTTTTCTGTCCAGTCACAATGTTATCAACTCGGCCTAACCCTTTGCAGGTTTGACACTGGCCACAGCTCATGTGACACAGCTTTTTACCTGAGTTGTTGAAGGAAGCAGCTCGCTCCGTTGCAGGTACACAGAATAGTAATAATCCATAATTACTTTTGCTTTGTGTTTAGTTGATTACCTAGCAGCTATAGGCATATTCACTCTCAAAGTTAACATTGTTCCTTAACTTATGTTAGTATATTATATAAGTCGCACTGTTAGGTTTATTACTTTCCAGTTATACTCCAAACACCAATAATTGCATTTTCACCCACCCACAAAGATAACTCAGTTGGCTCTCCAGTGAACGATACTAATAATATTTTATTTGCCATTTTTCATCTCAATTACCTTAATATTTTAAAGCATGGTTGTAGGAAAAATTAGCTTTTGGATCATTCAACTTCATCCACATGATCAGAAGAGCTCATAACATTAGTGCAAACAAGTAATTAAATAACAAAACAGCTCATTATTTGAACAGTAATTGTCAGAACTACTGCCGGGAAAAGAGATAATTTAATTGCAACAACACGGGGCCTCTTCATCCCTCACATCCCGCTGAATTAACAGACAAAAATAACAAAGGAAGGAAGAAGTAAAGTAGAAAGTTGTTCTCCTAAATGTGAGTTTTAAAATGCATGAATCTCAGCTCCCAGACAAGTAATCAATGAGTTTATTGATCAACAGCCTTAACAACCACTGGCAGATCTATGGTGGTTGTTTTGTTAAAGTTATTGAACTTTAAATACAGTTTCTCCTCCGCTGTCTGAGGGCCACCCTCTTCTGCAGGGCCTCCTGAAAGAAATTTTTCCTCATTTACACACACACACACACACACACTTGTTTTGTCACTTGTAAAGACACTGTGTTGACTTACATTAATTCCCTGGAGGTTTACAACCTTAACCCTAACCTTACATGCCCAAACCCATTCCTTATACCTTAACTTAACCCAAATGCTAGGGACCAGATTTTGGTCCCCATAGGCAACTGTCCACAATACAAATACAAATCTTGCTTATATTTTCACATGTCACTTTCATTGACATATTACATTCTGTAGCCCCTAATCTATACCTTAATTTCAACACCAAAACCAAGTCTTATCCCTTTAAATAGCCGCAGAAAAGCGAGGACTGACCAAAATGTCCTCACTCTGAAGGTCTAAAACTCAAATTGGTCTTCGTAACGATAGAAGTACTGTACAAGAATGCACACATTTGTTTTTGTCACTTGTGTGAGGACATCGTACAGACATTCATGAACCCCAGAGTATAAAACCTACTGACTTTGGTGACCCCCTGACCTTTCCTCTAGCGCCACCAGCAGGTTGAAATGTGTAATTAGGAGTGAAATGTCTCGACAACTATTGGAGAGATTGTCATGAAATTTGATACAGATATTCATGTTAAGGATGAATTGTAATAAACTTGGGGATACTGACGTTTTTCATCTAGTGCCATCATCTGGCAAAAATGTTAATTTGTCCAATACTTTCATGACCAAATACCTGCAAAACTAATGGCATTCCCATCATCAGCCTTAGCTGTACTTTGTGTTTAGTGCTAATTAGCACATGTTAGCATGCTGACAAGTATACATTAACATGTTAACCTTGTCATTGTGAACTTGTTAGCATGCTAACATTAGCATTTAGCTAAAAGTACCACTGTGCCTTGCTCCAGTTTGTGCCTATCATGCTATTAGCATACATTCGGGTCACAGAGCTAACGGGTTACGTTAAGTCCTTTTTTTAATCGTGTAAAGGACGAAATATTTTTTTATTCAGATGGTTAGAAAAGTCATTGAGGATTCAGGAAATACCGTTAGAACAGCGGTAAGTTTTTTAAAATGATCTTCTGGGTTTTCCAAATATCAATCTTTATAGAAACCAACGGTTAATGTTAGCTAGCGACTCCAACGTATGCTAATAGGCTACATGAGAGGCACAAACGGGGCTATAGTACAGCCCCTCAGAGCCGCTAGCATGGCTATCCTGTGTGCGTAACTGGTTTTTCTGCTTTTTTTCCCAGTTGATTTTAACTAATAATTCCACAGCCCAGCCCTAAACTAAACTACACTTGACCATTTTAATCCCTTATCCGCCCAAAATAATCTCCTGAATCTGAACTAAACCTGATCCCAAGCTTAACCCTGAACTCATTTTCTAAAGAGAAAGGAGAAAATATATTTCTTTGTTAAGCTATTTGGTCCTTACAAGTCGATAAATACTGTACACTCCCACTTTGTGTGTGTGTGTGTGTGTGTGTGTGTGTGTGTGTGTGCGTGCGCGTGCGTGCGTGCGCGTGCGTGCGTGCGTGCGTGTGTGTGTGTGTGTGTGCGCACCCTCCCCATTACACCGTCCTCTCTCCTCCGGAGCACCGAGGCGCACAGAGACGCGACTCCGGCGCGCTGCAGCTCCGCGTCCGCGTTTCCCTCTCCGGTGCTTCGCGCTTCCAGAAACAAACGGCTTGTTGTCTTCTCGTTGCAAGGCTTTGCCGTTTATTTCAACCTTTTCTCTTCTCTCGGTTCCTCTCATGCCGCCGCTAAGGCGCTGGATGCGGGGCGAGTTGTGATCGACCGAGAGGCAGCTCGATGAATATGGCGTGTATTGGGGACGCAGACCCTTTCACCGCTGCGATACCTGCCACCAAAGTTGAACTCACGGTTTCTTGTAGGTGAGTACCAACTGCTGCTGGTTTCCCACACAGTCAGATACAAAGGACATGTTTATATGTGTGAAATTGTGTGAAATAGTCAGATATTTAACTGTCGGTCACTACGATGGATAGAATAGAGGAGAGTAAACGCACCAGTTCGCGCTCGTTTTTATTGTTTATTATCATTGATTTAAGCCTAAATGCATGCTTTTAAGAGTCAGTTTTCTCTTTGTATTGCAGTAGTGGATGTTGAATGATAATATAGAGACATAAATGGGGAGTTGGAGGGGAATACAGCAGAATTTTGTGCGTCTGGTTGCCTTTGGATGCTCGCCAGATGGAGGTCAGAGTTGACGTGTCTCTATTGTATATCATCTCCGAACTGTGATACAGCTGCCACATGCAGAGCTGTGGGAATTGATGTTTATATCACAGCAAATATCCCCTTATCGTGCCTGGTAAAATTCATATATTTTTTCTAAGGTTTTTGAGCGTAGAGACTGGATGAAGCATGCATGGGCAGCGTGTTTGGTTCAGATTGTGGCAGTTTTACTACTGAAGCACCATCCTCTCTCCACTCCTTTCTTACTGTGGCACTAATAGTAGAGGAGATGGAGATAGAAAGTGTGGGGTTGGGAGGGAGGGAGTCATACCTGGATGCTGCAACTGGCCATGAGACCCATAGTCACCCCTAATCACACCTTATTTATTTAATTAAATGTATTTTATATATTTATTCAGCCTAATTTCTGTGGATTTGTCAATCACTGTATATCTATCTATATTAAGCTGAGACACTTAGTCGATCCACAGAAAATTAATAAACAACTATTTTGATTAATTGTTTCAGTCAGTTTTCAATCAAAGACACCAATAATCTCTGGTTGCAGTTTATCAAATGTGAGGATTTGCCATTTTTTCTGTTTTATTTGACAGTAAACTGAATATCTTTGGGTTTTGGACCGTTGAACGGCAAAACAGGACATATAAAGATGTCACCTTTGACATTTTTGACTGTTTTTCTGACATTTCATAGCCTGATTAATCAATTAAAGGCAAAATAATCTATCTATCTGTCTATCTATCTATCTATCTATCTATCTATCTATCTATCTATACCTTCTGCGCATGCATAGAGCTGGGTAATATACAGATACGTGACAAATTAAGTAAAACCAACATTAAGTGTCTTTGTAAGGTGTTTATCCACCACAAGCTTCCAGAACAGCCTCAGTGTAGGCTGCAACTAACATTTGATCAATTATCAATTAATCTGGAGGTTATTTCCTTGAATATGATTAACTGTTTGTCAATAAAATGCCAGAAAGTAAGAATAAATGGCCATCACGATTTCCTAAAGCACAAGGTGACATCTTTAAATTGAGTTTCGGACTCTTGGTCAGACAAACCAGGCAAAGATGTTGAATTTTACGATCACACAAGACAAAGAAAAGCAGCACATTGCTTCAACTCAGAAGCTGGAACCAGAGAATGTTTCGCATTTTTGGTTGAAAAATGACTTAAAACAATGAATCGATTATCAAATTAGTTGCTGATTCATTTTCTGTTGACCAAGTCGATCATTCAATCAACTGTTTGAGCTCTGACATCAGTGCTCTTTAGCATTGATTCTCCAAGTCTCCTGAGGGGTGAACGGCTGTCTTCCTCATCTGGAGAATTGATGATGGTGGTGGAGAGCGCTGTTGTATAACACGTTGCTCCAAAATCTTCCATAGGTGTTCTGTTGGGTTGAAATCTGGTGACTTTTGCTATTTTGAGCACTTTAAAGTCTTCTTAACAATGTTGGCTTAAAACCTGAGACTGAAATTTAATTGCTTGGAAATATAAACTGAATATCTTTGGGTTTTGGACTGTTTGTTGGACAAAATAATACATTTAGTACTTCAACTTGCACTCTGTGAAATTGTAATTGCCATTTTTCACTGTTTTAATGCTATTTTATAGACTATATTCATAGACTATGTCGGCAGATTAATGGAAAAGAAAATTATTTGTTATTTGCAGCCATCCATACATAAAACTATTCAGTGACCTCTCCTGCCCTGTATGGAAGCATCTGCATTCGTTATGTTTCTTCAATCATTCATTCAATAATCAGAAATACAGTATTAAGATACGAGACTGTGTTATCTGGGATTTTGGATCTCTTAATATTGTAATATAGCTGAGAGTTTGTCTTTTCTGGTAAATGCTGCATTACAATACAGTTTTCACTGTTATTTTCTCGACTATTTGATTCTTCATTTTGTCAAAAAATATTGTGATATTTGATTATTCACTATCATGCAGCTCTGTAGGTTTAGGGCTACGTTATGCTTTTGTAAAAAGTATTATTTTACTGGAAAACTAAGTCTTGAGACACATAATGAACAGAAGAACAAAGACTGAGTTGTGTTTCCACTGACCTAAAATCAGCCAGCTGCTGCAGGAGACCGAGCTGCTGTTGTTGTTTTATGTCAGTCTAAGATAAAAGCCTGATAATGGTTCGGCAGAAGAAGTCAGCCTGGTAATGACCTTAACGACTTGGAGATCAGAGCCTGCGAAGACGTTTCTTCCGAAATGAGGAAGCTACCATCTGGACAAAATAATTGTTCTTTTGAAATGATGGCATCATGAAAAGCTCTTCCTGTTAAGAGTTATGAGTCATTTATGTTTTCTTACAAAAATGCTGTTGTAATAAATGCAAACATAATGTGTAAGAAAATGGATGGATGGGCAGTATAGTGTCAAAATGCAGTGACATTTCTATAATGGTTGTAAAGGAGTTTTGAGTCATAGGACCATTAAGTTATGTATTGTTTCTGTCAGTGTCTTTTTAGCTCCCAGGAGGAGATCGCTGGACTGCTGTGATGGACAAAAATATTAAAGTCACCTCTCACAAAAGAGAGGCATAAACTAGCCGCCACAGTCCTGGACGATAAAACTGTTGTGATATGTACCGGCGATAGACGCTTCGTCAATAGCAATAAGAAAATGGTTCCATAGTTTCACTTAAATGTATTAAATACAAACTGCCATGAAAGCACACAACAAATATGCCCATCATATCCCTGATAATGGAGCGACACAGTATCAAGGTTACATCTTCAAATGTCTTGTTTCGACCAACATTCGAAACCTCAATTATATATTTAATTTACTATAATGTAAGACTAAAGGCCAGTTCAGACCAAAGATTCGCCACGAGATGAGTTGAATTTCGCAACTACTTGCAGTTCGCCGGTCTTCAAAGTGCTGAAACCTGCCAGTTTACACCAATGTGACTAGATGAGACGGTATTGTTTCCATAGAAACAACTTTCTGTACTTCCGTTCTAACTGTGGGCTTTTCAAGCTTTCTTTTGTATATGGATATAATTTCTAGGATCTTAAAATATGAGTGAGGATAGTGATAGTGAGTTACTTGCTACAGTTGCATTTCTAGTATTGATGAAACGGCAAAATCATTAAAAAACGAGAGGGTCGAGATGATCAGCTGACT
This sequence comes from Maccullochella peelii, assembly GCA_002120245.1. Lineage (NCBI taxonomy): Eukaryota > Metazoa > Chordata > Actinopteri > Centrarchiformes > Percichthyidae > Maccullochella > Maccullochella peelii. Next base: position 34,515 of record LKNJ01003480.1, read on the forward strand.
TCGCTACGAGCTGATTGGCTGTTGAAACAGGTGACGTGCCATGCGTTCTAAAACCAGCCACTGGTGATTTGACAAGCTGAGTCGCAGGCGACGCCATCAGCCGGCTTGAGTCGGGCCAGATCACACCGCAGCAACTTTTCCCTGCAACGTTCTAAAACGGTTTCGTCTTGTCGTGAACCTTTGGTCTGAACTGGCCTTAAGAAAAGCAGAAAATTCTCACATTCTAGCAGGTGGAACTATAAAATGTTTCTTTGACATAAAGGATTAATCCATTATTAAAATAGTTTGGGTTTTTTTTTCTGTCAACCAACCAATTGATTAATCGACTAATCATTGAGGCTGTAATCTGCATAGCTTTGATAAAGTTCGGTCATTTTGTTCTAAATAAAAATTTCACTGAATGCACTCCCAAATACTAGCACTGTCATGTTTTCATCCATAAGATAAAGTGACCGGTATAGTTTCCTCCATTTGACATACACATCCATTGCTTAACCATTTCGTTTTATTATTTTTAAACACAAGACAACGGTCGAACACAGACGGCAGAGCTGAAACCCTCAGCAGCCTCACTAACACAAAATTTACCAGCCCTGAGCTGGTGGGTGGTGTGATTTTCCCACTTTGGTGTCTCTGCGTGTCTGCAGAGCTACTGAAGCATTCAGTCTAGATAGATCCCATCCTTTAGTGAAAGCCCTCCTTCAGTCAATAAATCCAAACCATCGCCGCACTCATCACGTGTGTAGTCAAGCATAAGAACTGACAGATTGATTATCTCAAGTCTAATATTTTGCATCAGTGAGAAGAAAATCCCCCAGTCTGCTGCAACAGCACACAGTCATTTGACTGATGAGTGCCTATCACTCCTGATCACAAGGCCTTAATCACACACACACAGATGAAGTTTAGTTCTGTGCATGGATAGTAAACTGCGAACCAGGCAGGCGTTTAGAGCTGCGGGATCAAACGAGCCCTGCAGACCGTCGGCCCTTGGAGAATGTTTGCGCACAAAGATGTCGGTGTTGCTGTCATCTAATCTGAGTGGTCTACAGTGGAGAGATAGCCGTGACCTTTGGGCGCAAAAGGTAGGAAGTGTATCCCGTCGAAGAATTGACGTGTTGTGATGTGGCTGTATTGAAGCCAGACGCTGACCCACTGAGAGGCCGGTCGATGTGTCACAGCCGATGTTGCACTTTCCACAAGGAAGGTGAAGAAAGAGACAGAAAGACTTGTTGGAGCAGAGAAGGAATCCTGTGCGCATGCTTCTTATGTTTCAGTACTGTACACAAACAGACAACATTGCTGCAATATTAAACAGGTTTATCAGACACATGCATGAACAAGATAAGGACATAGTTAAATAGCCTTCAGTGTTTGAATGCTAAAAAAAAAAAAAGGCCTCATTGTTGATAATGATTGTCGAGAATGTTTGTCCATAAAAGGTCAAAAATGCCAATCAGAAGTTCACAGAGCTCACCACTACAGACCAAGTTTTCAAAAGACAAGTGACAGAGGGAAACTCATGTCATCCTCTAGTCTGCTACTCTGAAACCCCCCCCGACCAGATGTGTTCATCAACAACAGCAGTAGCACACTGGTTTATCTTTAACGCGTGCATCAGTGATGCTGTGATTTTAAACGGACTGTGTTTTACCTGTGTAGTAGACCTGTGTGAGTGATCAACGGTGCATCACATGCAGAGGATAGAGAACGGACCAAAACACTGGCACGCACTTGTGAGCCGTGCGCACAGCTGTTGTGTTCACTGTTTGTTGACATGTAAACCAACATGAAACAGGAGGAGTTCAGTGACCGTCCATTGTGTTTTGCAGTCAGTTTAACACTGAATATTGAGGAGAGAAAACCTGTCATACAGCCAAAGGTCTGCAAGCAGCTGATAGATTGTCAAAACTGGGGAATGTGTGTCTTTTACAGTCTTTTAGTTTTTCTTAATTGCTTCTCTTTTTCATGGTAATGAGGTTCCTTTTACTTGTGTAGGTACAATCTTTGTTAACAGTTATGATCTCTCGTCCCTCTAATGCGATGAAAAGCTCTAAACAATAGCTGACCATAAGCTGAGGTTGATGCTCACACTGCAGATTCTGCAGAGTTCTGTCTGTCTGCCAGCTGGTTGAGTCCCACTGGTGCTACATTCTGCCAACAATGTCAACTCATCTTTAATTGAACACCATCTAGAGTATGGCTGATCAGAGGCTTATTCAGATATTTTACACCACAGGTTTTCAAACTGTGAGGTGCACCCCAGAGTTGGAGGAGGGGGCGTGGAGGGAGAGACGTGAGGTAAAAAGATACTGCTGAGGTGAAAGCTACAGGTGCATGCTGGTGTTTTAAAAATAGCAGGAAGTGAGTTATTGTAGTTTGGGCACCGCTTAACAACTCAGTCAGCAGACCATCAGTAGCTGTGACACACAGGTACTTTAAAACCCTTGGCACTTGATTGCTGCAATTGCGTCAACATTTGTTCTCCTTCTCAGAGTCATAACTCAAATCTAACCTGAACACATATTTTTAGATTCAGTGCGACTTACACTTCCTCAGGATAGAATTGTCCATCGCAATAATACAAATGAAAAAAACCTCTCCTTGTAACTCCAGAACTTGCCTGAGAATCATCACATTGTCTTCAGTATCAAAGTAATCCAGTGATGGGTGTCTGTACATCCATGGATACATCACAAATAGGAACTGCTCATAGCTAATTTGGCATACTTTTAATGGTGCCAATTTGCCAGTATTTAAACAAATATAGGCTACCGACTCTATGGCAACATTATACTTCCTGTTTACATTACCCAACGCCCTCAAATTATGGGAACTGCAGTTCAAGGGGAGAATCTGGGGGCTGTTGGGGTGGGGCGGGCAAATTTATCTTAGGGGGGGCTTTGAAAAGACAGCGTCAATTTGTGTCTCCTATCTGAGTGGTAGCTGTCAATAGATAGCAGTTTGAAGGTGATAAGAGGTAAATATGGTGACGTGATCGTAGGAGTGCCGTATCATGAGATACAGTTCATTATTAGCCTGTCAGCTAATCACAATGCATTACATTGCATACATTCTGACTTTAACCCAAAGAACATGCCACATTAACTCCCCAATATTCTGCCATCTTGACAGATCCATTTGTGCATTTTGGGAGAGAGAAACAAGCAGCATCAGTGGTTCCTCCTGCATCTGTAACATTGAGCAAAAATTACATGACAAAACACTTTGCACCAGAAGAAATGTACCCATTTTGGCACAAAATTATACATTTAGTCATGACATGTACATCATACACCATCATTAACTTAACTAAAGGGTGACCACATTTTGAATTTTACACATACAACATTTCTTTAAATAGTATTCTCAAACATTTTTGTTTCCCCTCAGATTCTTAGATTGCTGCTTTCAGTTAATGAGTCATAGTCCAATGAACATAGGACTAAAATGATTAAAAACCCACTGTCTTGTCATGAGGGAGAGTAAATTCACAGCAGCGCTGTGGCTGTGTACACTGCAAAAATTCCTCCAGGTACAGTTTGTTTATGCAATTTATCACTTTTTCCATTGATTAATTATTCTTTATATTTCTTTTTTCATACCTATTGTTTCACACATTTCCACTCGGTTCCATTTTCGCTTATTAATTAGCAGTTAGATCTGTTCACAACTTACTCAGACTAAAGAAGTACAACTTCAAGTTCAACACATTGGTCCTCGGTTTTACAAATCCTCCATCATTTAGGTGGAACAGAGCAAAGGGCATAAAACCAACAGATCAAGTCGGTCTCATGTGGCAGGTCCAAACCGCAAGAGGCCCAGTGGAGGTCATGCTGAGTGGATGCATTAATGAGTTTTTGAAGGAGTCATTTGGCCTAATTAAGGCACCAGCCAGACACCGTAGCTCCACCTGGTTACCTCAGAGAGCCGACGTGGCTCCATCACATTACTAACCACCTCACCTTCTGCCCCCTCTGTTCTTCTGCTTTCATCTTTCGCACAGCCACTTTCCTCCCACTCTGTGATTGCTTTGGGCAGATTTGAAGACATTCTGTTGATTAGTAGTGTTTGGTGCCTTTTGTACTGAGCACAATATGTGATTTTAATGTGGTTAGTATGCTTTAATAATCCAGGAATTTCACACTATAACATACAGCATGTAAATTGTTGTAATTTGTAATGATTTATACAGTATGTAACTATGTTGTATGAGGGAGTGTGGTTAAAAAGTGCATTTACAGTGGCTGAAGTTGCTCTCTTTTATTATATAATGAGAAATGTCGATCAGGTTGATCAGGAATGCCAGTGCCAGCTCATCTCATGTTTATGTACAAAGTGTATTCATAAAATGTTTGAGGAGCACTTTCTGGACTGAGAATTAGTTTGTTTGAGGTTGTTTTTAGGATAGGGATACACGTGGACTAAAATTCACAAGAAAACTCCAAGGCACTCTCTTTTAAAGAGTTAAACCTTAAAACAAACTCTGACGCGTTTCGGCATCAAGCCTTCGTCAGGGAGTCAGAACTCCTGGAGTTCTCTTGTGATTTTTAGTCAAAATATATTCATGTTGAGCATAAGCAGTGTACTGGAAGTATTTAGATCAGGAAAATGTAAATTAATGGATTTTTCAGAACAACTAAACAAGAAGTCAAGTGGCACCATGGCGTCGGAAAGCTCAATTCTTAATCAGTCATGTTGTAGAAGACTGTTGTTCCAAAGTTGCTCTAATTATAGAGTAATTCTGGACTGCTGATGTTGTGACTTTCTCTCAGTGAAGTAGGATTCCTTTAGTTCATTATTAGATGCACATCGCTTTTCCCTGAGCACACATACAAACCCACACTGAGAATCTGAGAAAATCGTTGAGAGTTAAGAGTGGATTGATCAGAACAGCTCAGAGTTTTTCTTCAGACTCGTTTGACAATATTGATCTGGTGTTATCCTCCCAGCAGGACGGGCTTGTGCTGTTCATTGCTGTGCCTTCATTCACAGAGTGGAGCTCTTTATTAACTAATTTATAGCTCCACAGACAACTGCTGCTGCACTAACAGAAAGCAAACCTGCACGTTGGCTAGAGGGCTGAATGTCAAGTTTGTGGACTTACATGAGATGGGAGTGACCGCCCACGCTGAAAGCTGGGCCATGACTTTAAGAAGCAAGAAGGCGATGAGGTTTTCTTGCTGAGAAGGTTTCCTTGCTACTTGTGCTCCCGTGGAGTCTGGTGAGCGGAGGCTGGAACTAACACTACCACGGGTAATGCTTCCAATCCTACCGGGGCCACCCAGGCTAAAAATGTAGGCATTCACATCCATCTCAAAACATGTGTTAAGTTGGTTGGAGGAAGCTGAATGGTTGAAAATTGATGACTGTTTCACAAGATTGATATATACTCATTCTCGCTACAAATATATGATCCAATTTAGTGATGAAAATAAAAATGGGGCTACAATCACAGGGCTGAAGGAGTATTTGAAATTAAAAGCAAAAGCTTAATTGTTCTTTTTGGTATTAGTGAGGAAATCCCTGTTGTGCATTAGTAATTCAATGGGTGTTCTCAATCCATTATACCACAGAAATTAGAGTTGGGTCCGATCCAATATCCTTATCGGGTGCTGATACTGACGTAATTCCCTCATCAGATATCGGACTGACGTCACAGATCCACGTACCAATCCATATTCCATAGTCTGATATTTTTATGAATTATAAACATGTAGTAATTTAACAAATTTAAGCCCATAGTCAAAATGATGCAGCACAAATGAAATAATTAATTAGTAATTAAACAGTTCTGCAAAGATATCCAGTAGTCCCTATATTTTGTTGTCTCCCAGAATTCTATGAGTTAGACGTACAGGTGGAGCTTGTGCTGGACCATGAACCCGCCATAACGTAACGTGAGACAGTCTGCCACTGAGTGAGCTAGTAACAGTTGACTAACTCAACAGGTCCTCGTTGGCTGGTTCAGTATCGGTATTGGCAGATATCCAAATTCAGGTATCAGAATCAGATTGGATCTGAAAAAAAGTGGATCGGTGCATCTCTAACAGAAATGTATTATCATTGGTAAGATTTGTTAAAACAGTATTAATTTATTGAGTTGCCTATTTACACATCCTGCAGATCCAGAGCACCAATAACATTCATTTGAAGTCGAGTTTGTGTCAACCTGATGACTGTAAGTCTAACATTCACTCTCCTTTTACCTCTGTTTTTGGTCTCCACCAACTCCTGAGCGAAATGTCCGGCTCTTTAGCTGCTAAATGCTCCACTATGTTCACCAGCTACTCGCTAACTTTGTCTGTCTGACATTTGCAGGTAATGTGCAGATGTTTTTTAGAGCTTTTTCAATAAAAACAGCTGCCTGGCTGGTGGCTGAATGAAGATTGTGAGATGTTGTTTGGAAGTTGAGAAAGATAGTAAGTGGACCTTTGAGCTTAGATCATTTTTGTTACATGCACTTTCATGTTGTATGGATATGAATGGAAACCAAAGGTTTCTGTGATAGCTCTCCCCCAAAACAAACATTCCTGTCACATTGCAAAGGGGCTTACAGTAGTTACTTCTTTACTTTCTCTGCATCTCATTATCTTGAAATGAAAACACGCTTCTCCTCTTAAATTTTAAGGCTGTATTAAGGAACCACAGAACTGTATCAAGCTTGAGAACACGCTTTTAATACAATATGGAAAACCCCTCTGCATTATGTGTCCCGTCTGACAATTAGAGGTTAGGGCGGATCGGTGTGTGAACAAGGCAAATGTATATTATCTTTGCTTTGAATGCATCACCTTCTCTTTTTCTGATATTTGCTGGAAAATTATTAAAATAACAATATCCCATTAAAAAACGAATAATAAACGATTTCCCCAAGCCCACACTCACACTCCTGTTGATGAAATCCTATTTGGTTCTCTTTTTATGTCTGGTTGCAAACCTCTAAAGGCAAGCAATGTTCCTCTCTTTTTTTTTCAAGAAAACATCTTGTGACCTGCTAATTCCCTATGAGCCTGATCGCTGCCTGAGATCTTCCGGCAGGGCCCTACTTGCAGTGCCAAAATCTCGGCTTATCACAAAAGGTGACCGGGCCTTTGCTGTCTGGGCCCCTAAACTGTGGAACTCCCTGCTGGAAGATCTCAGGCAGGCAAAATCAATATCCTCTTTTACATCGCTTCTTAAAACTCACTTTTATCGTAAGGCATTCTTTTGATGATGGCATTTTAACCTTTAAATAAATTATTTTATCCTGTTTAACCTATGTGAATCTTGTATTATTTTATTGTATTATTTTACTACATTATTGTATTGCATTATTTTATTGTCTTTTATTATTTTACTGAATTGATAGTACTGTTTTATTCTGCTTTTATTGTAAAGCAATTTGTAACTTTGCTTTCAAAAGGTGCTATATAAATAAAGTTATTATTATCTTGGAAAATTTAATCTCAATTGTTCTCGCAGATGGAAGTCTCTCCTGCCTCCCTTCCTCACATACAGGTATTTAAAGCTCCAGCTGCCATGTTTAGGTGGCTGTGATGTAACTGGTGGGATTTCAAATGTAATTCTGGTGTCGAGGAGGGACCGCTCTCGTAAATGTTTGATGAACGTCGAGGCACTCTGCCCGGACCGCCCAGAAGTTTCCCGGGCTGCCCACGGTGGAAAGGGCTTTTTAAGGAGTCGCCCGTCTCTATCAGGGCCAGGTGGAGGCCCTAGGGTGCACATGAATCAGAGGGAGGTTACCATATCCATATAAGTGTGTGCAGTTCTGCCAGCACTCACACACATACCCTTGCATCCTGTCTTTCACATACTCCTTACACTCTTTTTTCTTCTTCTTTCCGTCACTGGATCTCTTTTTCTGCTTCCACTCATACTTTTCTGGGAGCCAACAGAGTACAGTATTGCTTTTTATTGGACATTTATCCTAGTTGGCAGGTGGAGTCGGCCACTTCTCACTCCTACACAATCTCTCAGACTTTCCACCAGTCATAAACACAGCCCGACATGACTAGGCCCGATTCCATCACCTATTATCATTTATTTAAGGCGGGGGAAAACCGGTGGGCGTGCCCTGACAGCGAGGCAGCAGAGAGTGGCGTTTTACCATCTGGGCCACACTGGGATCAGCACAACACGAGTGCCTGATCTAGATACATCACTAGCCATCAATGCCTTCAAGACACTCGCTGCTTGTCATACAAGACAGGACGGGCGACAGAACGCTCGTCCCGCAGCTAGCATGATAGCAGGAGCCTCTCTCCCCCCACTCTCCCCCTTCATCTCTCTCTCTCGCTGTCAGCAGAGCACAATATGGACAAAGTCATGCTGCTGCGATTATTGCAGCTTACGGTGATGCTCTACAAAATCTCCCTTTTTAGAACCAAAATCACACTCTGCAGGCTTGGAAAGTGGCTGTAAAAAGTTTGTTGTGGCTCTTACTTCATGGAGCATGATAGCTCAACTTAAATTCATGTCAGTTAATGGATTACAAATGTGACAGTGGAAACAGGCATCAAATATCCATAGAAACTTGTCAGACCTCTCCTGCAGCATAATTCATTTCTTCGCTCTCCATCTGCATGCACAGTATGATCCAAACACTCGTATATTCACCAGAGTATGACTAAATTCAACATAATTTTGTTCAAATGCCCAATACGACATGTGTTCATGTGCACTTCACAAGGACCTCTTGTGGCCATGCACATTATGAATGTTGGTGGAAGTAGCATAACATTATTGTAGCGCTGCCAATCCTCTCAGGGAGGAGGTCCAGGTGGATAGTTGGGTGTACAAAGCGTCTGACTTTGAAACCCGAGGTTGCTGTTTGTTTCCTTTTGTCAACGTTGGTTTCTTTTAACCATGACCACGATGTTCCCTAACCTTAGCCAACTAAACCTTAACCGTAACCATATTGGTGGAAGATCGAAAATGATAGGTGTGGGAAAAAAATCGATTCACTTCAGAATTGCAATACATATCAGATCGGCACCGTGTGTATCGTGATAGTATCGAATCGGGAGATAAGCACATCATCCCTGCCCTAGAAAATGGTCGTACGAATCATTCTTGTAACAGTCGGTTTTGGAATACAACGACAGTCATTTTGGAAGGTAATGACATATTTCGTTGTTTAGGTTGGAGGACTTGTTGTAAAATGTTCTAGCTGCAAACTTTAGACACTCCACTTAGTCCTGACGGTGGCTGTTCAAAATAACTGTCCTTCAAGACTTTCATATACAGTGGGGCAAAAAAGTATTTAGTCAGCCACCAATTGTGCAAGTTCTCCCACTTAAAAGATGAGAGAGGTCTCCAATTTTTATCATAGGTATACCTCAACTATGAGAGACAAAATGAGAAACAAAAAAATCCAGAAAATCACATTGTAGGATTCTTAAAGAATTTATTTGCAAATTATGGTGGAAAATACGTATTTGGTCAATAACAACAGTTCATCTCAGTACTTTGTTATATACCCTTTGTTGGCAATGACAGAGGTCAAACGTTTTCTGTAAGTCTTCACAAGGTTTTCACACACTGTTGCTGGTATTTTGGCCCATTCCTCCATGCAGATCTCCTCTAGAGCAGTGATGTTTTGGGGCTGTCGCTGGGCAACACGGACTTTCAACTCCCTCCAAAGATTTTCTATGGGGTTGAGATCTGGAGACTGGCTAGGCCACTCCAGGACCTTGAAATGCTTCTTACGAAGCCACTCCTTCGTTGCCCGGGCGGTGTGTTTGGGATCATTGTCATGCTGAAAGACCCAGCCACGTCTCATCTTCAATGCCCTTGCTGATGGAAGGAGGTTTTCACTCAAAATCTCACGATACATGGCCCCATTCATTCTTTCCTTTACACGGATCAGTCGTCCTGGTCCCTTTGCAGAAAAACAGCCCCAAAGCATGATGTTTCCACCCCCATGCTTCACAGTAGGTATGGTGTTCTTTGGATGCAACTCAGCATTCTTTCTCCTCCAAACACGACAAGTTGAGTTTTTACCAAAAAGTTCTATTTTGGTTTCATCTGACNATACAGTGGGGCAAAAAAGTATTTAGTCAGCCACCAATTGTGCAAGTTCTCCCACTTAAAAGATGAGAGAGGTCTCCAATTTTCATCATAGGTATACCTCAACTGTGAGAGACAAAATGAGAAAAAAAAAATCCAGACAATCACATTGTAGGATTTTTAAAGAACTTATTTGCAAATTATGGTGGAAAATAAGTATAAATCAATAACAAAAGTTCATCTCAGTACTTTGTTATATACCCTTTGTTGGCAATGACAGAGGTCAAACGTTTTCTGTAAGTCTTCACAAGGTTTTCACACACTGTTGCTGGTATTTTGGCCCATTCCTCCATGCAGATCTCCTCTAGAGCAGTGATGTTTTGGGGCTGTCGCTGGGCAACACGGACTTTCAACTCCCTCCAAAGATTTTCTATGGGGTTGAGATCTGGAGACTGGCTAGGCCACTCCAGGACCTTGAAATGCTTCTTACGAAGCCACTCCTTCGTTGCCCGGGCGGTGTGTTTGGGATCATTGTCATGCTGAAAGACCCAGCCACGTCTCATCTTCAATGCCCTTGCTGATGGAAGGAGGTTTTCACTCAAAATCTCACGATACATGGCCCCATTCATTCTTTCCTTTACACGGATCAGTCGTCCTGGTCCCTTTGCAGAAAAACAGCCCCAAAGCATGATGTTTCCACCCCCATGCTTCACAGTAGGTATGGTGTTCTTTGGATGCAACTCAGCATTCTTTCTCCTCCAAACACGACAAGTTGAGTTTTTACCAAAAAGTTCTATTTTGGTTTCATCTGACNGTTACTTTACATCTGTATGTAGAACTGAACTGTGCTGTACTACTGTATGTTCGCTTTCCTCCTGCTCTCTCTATCTCTCTCTCTCTCTCTCGCTCTCTCCCTCACCTCTCTCTCAACCAAACCGGTCGAGGCAAACCCACAGCCTGGTTCTGCTCGAGGTTTCTGCCTGTTAAAAGGGAGTTTTTCCTTTTAAGGTCAAACGTTTTCTGTAAGTCTTCACAAGGTTTTCACACACTGTTGCTGGTATTTTGGCCCATTCCTCCATGCAGATCTCCTCTAGAGCAGTGATGTTTTGGGGCTGTCGCTGGGCAACACGGACTTTCAACTCCCTCCAAAGATTTTCTATGGGGTTGAGATCTGGAGACTGGCTAGGCCACTCCAGGACCTTGAAATGCTTCTTACGAAGCCACTCCTTCGTTGCCCGGGCGGTGTGTTTGGGATCATTGTCATGCTGAAAGACCCAGCCACGTCTCATCTTCAATGCCCTTGCTGATGGAAGGAGGTTTTCACTCAAAATCTCACGATACATGGCCCCATTCATTCTTTCCTTTACACGGATCAGTCGTCCTGGTCCCTTTGCAGAAAAACAGCCCCAAAGCATGATGTTTCCACCCCCATGCTTCACAGTAGGTATGGTGTTCTTTGGATGCAACTCAGCATTCTTTCTCCTCCAAACACGACAAGTTGAGTTTTTACCAAAAAGTTCTATTTTGGTTTCATCTGACCATATGACATTCTCCCAATCCTCTTCTGGATCATCCAAATGCTCTCTAGCAAACTTCAGACGNGGATCTGAGGGCAGCTGGAAGTGTGGACATTTTCAGTGCTGTGATGTTGCCTGAAGCCAGATTGAAATTTGTCCAAAAGGCCATTTACATTTAAAAAGTTGAGTTGAATAAAATGTTTATTTTTGGATGTTAGCTAGCTCAGGAAGATGGGCCTAAGATACTACGCAGGACCCTCAAGCTCCCAGGCCTCTGGTAGAGGACCTGAGCTTATATGGCAGCAATGTTGACGTACAGTAGGTATGGTGTTCTTTGGATGCAACTCAGCATTCTTTCTCCTCCAAACACGACAAGTTGAGTTTTTACCAAAAAGTTCTATTTTGGTTTCATCTGACATTCTCCCAATCCTCTTCTGGATCATCCAATGCTCTCTAGCAAACTTCAGACGGGCTTGGACATGTACTGGCTTAAGCAGGGGGACACATCTGGCACTGCAGGATGTGAGTCCCTGGCGGCGTAGTGTGTTACTGATGGTAGCCTTTGTTACTTTGGTCCCAGCTCTCTGCAGGTCATTCACTAGGTCCCCCCGTGTGGTTCTGGGATTTTTGCTCACCGTTCTCGTGATCATTTTGACCCCACGGGGTGAGATCTTGCGTGGAGCCCCAGATCGAGGGAGATTATCAGTGGTCTTGTATGTCTTCCATTTTCTAATAATTGCTCCCACAGTTGATTTCTTCACACCAAGCTGCTTACCTATTGCAGATTCAGTCTTCCCAGCCTGGTGCAGGTCTACAATTTTGTTTCTGGTGTCCTTTGACAGCTCTTTGGTCTTGGCCATAGTGGAGTTTGGAGTCTGACTGTTTGAGGTTGTGGACAGGTGTCTTTTATACTAATAACGAGTTCAAACAGGTGCCATTAATACAGGTAACGAGTGGAGGACAGAGGAGCCTCTTAAAGAAGAAGTTACAGGTCTGTGAGAGCCAGAAATCTTGCTTGTTTGTAGGTGACCAAATACTTATTTTACCGAGGAATTTACCAATTAATTCATTAAAAATCCTACAATGTGATTTCCTGGATTCTTTCCCCCCATTCTGTCTCTCATAGTTGAAGTGTACCTATGATGAAAATTACAGGCCTCCCTCATCTTTTTAAGTGGGAGAACTTGCACAATTGGTGGCTGACTAAATACTTTTTTGCCCCACTGTATNGAACCAAAGCAAAGACCTGCAAGCACTACATTCTGGAATCTCATTTTGGGAGGAAGTTCATTTAAATGCAGCTGTATGGGCCATATTGAAAATCTGGAAGATTTGTACAGAGGTGAGCTGTCAGAATTGAAATTAAATGACAAATTGTTTGGATCTGACAGAATTCCATCAGGTTTTGTCAAGTTTTATATATATATATATACACACACACATATATGTCAGAGATGACATGTTCATTCTGTGACCTTTGGTTTCTGTAGCTCATGCTGTTTTGAATCTGAGGATCTTCAAGCAGTGTCTGAATTTGAGGTGCAATTGCTTACCTATTGCAGATTCAGTCTTCCCAGCCTGGTGCAGGTCTACAATTTTGTTTCTGGTGTCCTTTGACAGCTCTTTGGTCTTGGCCATAGTGGAGTTTGGAGTCTGACTGTTTGAGGTTGTGGACAGGTGTCTTTTATACTAATAACGAGTTCAAACAGGTGCCATTAACACAGGTAACGAGTGGAGGATAGAGGAGCCTCTTAAAGAAGAAGTTACAGGTCTGTGAGAACCAGAAATCTTGCTTGTTTGCAGGTGACCAAATACTTATTTTACCGAGGAATTTACCAATTAATTCATAAAAAATCCTACAATGTGATTTCCTGGATTCTTTCCCCCCATTCTGTCTCTCATAGTTGAAGTGTACCTATGATGAAAATTACAGGCCTCCCTCATCTTTTTAAGTGGGAGAACTTGCACAATTGGTGGCTGACTAAATACTTTTTTGCCCCACTGTAAGTGTAGAGTGCAGAAGTACTCTCTTTGTATTTTAATTTGGTTTTGTCAAGGTTTTATTTCATCTATTTTTTTGGAGCATTTTTGCATATATCTTTTGCTTTATATTGATCCCCTGAGATCTGTGTGTTTGCAAGGAAATAAACCTCATAAACATGAACACAAACATTCTTACAAACGTTAACATCACTTCAATGTCTTTTTATTTAGGACATCTCTGTTAGCGAAGACAGCTTCCTGAATAATTGGCCTAAAGGAAATACATCATCCATTTGGATTATGAGTAATGTAATACCTGGGGGTTTTGGATAAATAATAAAGGAGGAAATATTTGGTTCTATTACATCAGTTAGGACATTTTTCTTATTTCTTGAGGAATATTCCTTAAATTGCTGTTCAATTTACTTACAAGCCAAGCTACAAGCTTATTGTAGACAGATGGTGATTTTTTAATCTGTGGTTTTGTTGCAATGGATTGGAGGTGTTTTCCCAGTACTGTATCCACTGAATCAGTCTTCTGATTTAAAATGTCTTATAACAGAGTATAGTTATAGAGTATATATTACATTTTATGCCTGTTTTACCTTTTGATGTGGTGTAAAATACTTTCAGCGGCTCCACAACAGTAGATTTTGGGGTAATGTGTCCCGTTGGACTTCCTGCTGATGGCCAGTGCACTCGTATTATTTAGTCTTTCTGAGTTAGCTCTATGAAAGCTTTATGGGGTTTTAATGTAAGATTTGGCAGGAGTACAAGCTGAGTGAATGAGTGAAGGATTCACTTCAGCCCCTTTGGGTGTTGTCAGCCTCTTCCCTGTGCTCCTGGCTACTGCCTCCTGAGACCCTGGGCACTGTAAGCAAATGACACACAGTTAAAACCACAAAGGCTGACGTAACAGGCCGGGTCTCCCTTTCCTGAGCCAGAGCTGCTCTTCGTTTTTTTCTTCTCGGGTCTCAGGCAGATGCGACTTGTCGTCTTTGTGTGCATATTTAATTCCTTCAGAGCTGTTTAACCGTGGAATACCTCAGTGGTGCCAAGCATCTGCTCTGTGATGGGACTCTTCGGTGCATTTATCCCTCCCCATGCAAAGAGCAAAGACTGGAGTGTCATGTAAATTTGATGGCAACCTCCACTGTTGTTGCTGGCACCCAGGGAGTGCAAAAAAGTGAAAAAATAGGTCCTCTCTTCTGCTGCTTTCTCTGTATGTTTGAAATATAAATGGGCTCCACTTTATGCTTGATTTTATAGTCTGTTTAGTGTTACTGCCTCAGTGACTGGATGAAATGGCTTTTGTTAATCAAGTCAGAGGAGGATTATGGTTAAGAAAGTTGTCGGGGTCAGGGAGGGAGCTAATTAGGCCAGGTTTAGTGATGTAATAACTTTGTAGTTCCACTTTCTTTGTTGAAGCTGTGCAATTAATTTTTATGTCAATGTGTCTCTTTGTTTTCTTGTTTTTCAGAAACCTGCTGGACAGAGACACGTTCTCCAAGTCTGATCCAAGTAAGCTTGTCTCCCATCAAACACAACGCACAGATGAACACACACACCTGCTCCCAGCAGTCCAAACACACATACATATGCACACACACACAGACACGTGCACATTAAAATCTGCAGACAAACAGAAACATCCACAGACAAATATCCATTACATGCAGGCCTTACAAACACAGGCTTGCATGCACTACACACGCACACACGCACACACACACATACACACGCTCTGCCTCGCCTGTGTGAATCAGTAGACATTTGCATATGTCAGGGGTCGTATTCGTCACTTATCTCTGCTCCCAACGTGAGTGAGAGGAACCAGATCATCCTCACACACAAACCAGTCACTTCCCTCCTACAAATTAAAGGACAGTCACACACACACACTCCTCACTCGCTTGACAGCAGGGGTTCAATTTGACAACTGGTCCAGTGGCTTTTAAAGGCCCAGTCTGCAATTTAACAGTAATTTGCCTTGATAGAGAAACCTAAGTGCCTGCCGAGTGACATGGACTCTGGCTCACATTGTATTTGCCTATTTTTTATGAATACAGACAGACAGATTTATATTCCTCAAATTAGCAAAAAATTGAGAAAGGTATTGTTCAGTTATCAGCACCAAAACTCTGGTATCAGCACAATTGTTGAACCAAATGAAAACAAATGAAACCAAGCCTGACTAAATGCTGAGAACAGATCGTCTCATACAGGCACACGTGCTGGCTTGAAGATTGTAAAGTAGTTCCTTGCTGTTTTCATCTGTCGTGCCTGCTTTGTTTTCTGTAACAGACTGTGACAGACCTGTCTGTTAAAAGCCCATAAAAAAATAAACATGATGGGAGGAAAATAGTCTCAGTTATGATGAAAAGATGAAGTTGAAATATATGTATCTTTTTTTTATTGTCTATTCATCCAGGGTGCAGTTAGCATGCATTTTTTCATCATCACCATAATCCCTACATATTCAGCACGTTGCCACCTGGATGCTGCACAGCGAACCCAGTGGTGTTTTTAGCGTTGGTTGGTGTGTGTCGAACCCATAATTGATGAGCACTCAGAATTGCGGATTGGACCTTTAAGTGTCAGATGGTGGGAGAGGAGGATGAGCATCCCTGCCCGCCCCAACATTTATGCAAGGAGGCACTTGTGCTGCGTCCATGTCTCTGCTCTGCTGACAGCACTGGCCCCAGTCACACAGCATTAGACTGCCTCAGCAGAGCCACACACACACACACACACACACACACACACACATACAAAGTGCACACATCCAGGCCCTCAGGCAGGCTCAGGCACCATATTCATATTAGCTTATAAAGCTGGACAACAATCCAGTTTTTCTGTTTTGTGCATGTTTGTGTGTGTTTATACGCGTGTGTATTTTAGCCGTTGTTCCTGTGGTGAAGGAATGTGGATGTGCTTTGATCAGTGTGCTTCAGCAGACTGGGAAAGGGCATTTAACAGACTGTTGGTAGCTGCTCCATTCAAAACAGAGATGGTGTTAGTGGTGCTATTGTCAAGCTCCTTCCCTCATCATCAACCTGATGAATACGCAGAGTTGAAAGTGCGCCGGTACGGATGGCAAGGATGCGTTGCTATTTACAGGCGTGTGATTGATGTGTTGCTCCCCCCGCACAATAACACAGAGACCATGTGTCAGCCCATGCGTCATTGCAAGATTAAAGGATGACTGTATATTCAACCAGCTGAGCCCCGGATCACTGCACACCATCCACGATGCAACATATACAACATCCAGACTGACAGTGTGCCAAAACACGGCAAGTTTGGGCACTTCTGCCGCCACACCAAACGCGGGGTAATTAGGACCTTTGTTCTTTGTGTTTGTGCTCCTAAACAGTGTGACATTTTCAGCACGGCTGAGAGATGGAAAAAAAAAAAACAGTTTTCTACAAAATGTTAGTAATAATAATATAGGAGTGGAATTCATCAGATAGGCCTGGTGATGATTTTCACTCACGGTAACAACTGTTAATGAATCCATGATTAAATCAGTCATCAATCAGTCGTTTCATCAGTTGGTGGTAGCTCATAGATTAACTCAGGCATAAATTTACAATTAATTAATTCTGTAATTAATGATAATGCACGTCACCTCAGTGGAAGGTGTTGCCTTCATAATCAGATGTCACAGGATCAACTCAAGTTTGTTTATTTAGTGTTTTGAGTATCTGATTGCCCATGTGTTTTTTTTTCTATGGGCGTCCCTGCTGACAAGACCTTTATTTCAGAGCTTTTATGCCACATTGAAAGAGTCCGAGCCTTATGGCTATACCAGCCACTTACAAGCCACAACATCGGTTGTCAATGCCAAAGAAAGGGTGCGGGTCTTGCCTGGACCCCAGTGAGGCCATTTCATCTAATAGCTGCTTCATTTCATTTAAGTTAAATGAATAGTTTGACATTTGGGGACATACACTTATTCACTTTCTTGCTGAGAGTTAGAAGAGAAGATTGATACTACTCTTTTGTCTGTACGGTAAATATGAAGGTACCACCAGCAGCCAATGAACCCATAAGCTTAGCACAAAGATTGAAAACGGGTAAACAGCAAGTCTGGCTCTGTCCAACGTAACAAAATCTGCATACCAGCACCTCTAAATCTCACTAATTAACATGTTATATCTTGTTTAATTCATACAAAAGCCAAAGTCTAGACATATGATTTTGTAGCTTTGGGTGTGTTATCTTTTGGGCTATTTCTTGACCAGGCGCACTAACTTCACGGTGAGGTTGCCAGGCAACTTTTCTTGCACTTTTTCCCCCTTTCTCCTCCTCCTCTGACAGGCTTGCATTAATAACAGGAAAATGACAGCCATGTGACTGGGACACTACCAATGTGATGATGAAGAAGAAGAAGAAGAAGAAGAAGGAAAGGCCAAAGCAAAAGGAGAATGAGGAGAAGAATTCTTACACGCCAACAGTCATTTTGTAATAGTACAAGACAGTTTGGTATTTTGGGACAAAATACTTTCTTAAAAACCCAGGTGTGTGTGTGTTTAATTAAAGGTCCATATTTGTTAGAGACCATGTACAAAAAGCATTAATCTCAAACAGAGGTGGGCGATGCTTTGTACCAGATTTAGCTACTTCTTTCTATCTGCACTCCCTGGTCATGTAAACACAAACAATGATACAATAAATACTAACCGCAGTGTGTGACAGGCAGGATTTTAGAGTTTTGTTAAATGACGCTTGGCCAATCATGGACACACATTGGTTTTTGTAGGAATCAAACCTGCTAACTTCTTACAGAGCAGTGTCTGTAACCACTGAGCTACCCAACCAGCTCACCAACCATGCCCAACTCCCCTTGGATGGTCTGCATGGTTGCTTTCATACGACCAGATAGGACAAGGACAGACAGACTGTTGTTGTGGCCTTTTAGAGTTAGCGATCATTGTTGCTCAGGAGGAATGGATTGGAAATAGGTTGCTCTGCCTTCCTCATGAGGTGTGTTTTAAAGATTATTCTCAAACGATAGTGCTCAGATTACAGCAGTAAGCAACAACCATACGATACAGAGCAATTTGAGGTGTTTTTAAAGAGCATAAAGCAGTAAGAGAGAATTATTAAATAGAAGTGCAGATTGCTGTCTTCATTACTACATTTGTTTCAAATGTATCCCAACTGGATTGGATTGCACCAACTATTTGTAAATCCATTACTAAATGTGTGTGTTCCTAATGTCTTGGTAATTACAAGCTAGTTTCAAAATAGTGATTAACTAAATCAAATTGCGCCATAAAAACTTCCAACTTGAGTAAATCTGCAGTGCCATCCAATGCAATTGACATTATGTAAACAGGAAGTAATTGTAGCATCACAAACTGAAGCGCATGTAAAAATGAACAGTTTTAGGGGCCAATCTATATATTACACTTAACTGCTAATCTTTTGTAAATGTAGGTATGACTTTGTATTATTTATACTTGCATAAATGGAGAGCTAACATTAGCTTTGTCAGTTGGTTCAGTTAGCCCAGTAACAGTTACTGAGTGTAGATTACTTGATTTGTATCTATATATTTTTTTATGCTGCATTCACAAAGATCATGTGACTTATCCTATTTTAATTCAGTGACATGTAAATCTCTACGTAGTAAATACTTACTGTACATTATAGCTAAGCTTAAGTTTTAACTTAAGAACTGCTGGTGCAAGCGGCTCTTGATTATTACTACAAAATCCAGTTTACCAAACAAGCATACGTATATAATCTTTATTTAATCATATAATCTCATTGACATCAAGTTCTCTTTTGCAGGAGAGACCTGAGTCAGCAGAAGAAATAAGAGAGATAAGACACACAACAAAACGTATCCAAATAAAATATCCAAAACATATATTCTGGTGACTTTTGACAGGAATTTGTTGTTAACTTGCAATTTTAAAGTAGTTTATTTAGTTTATTTAATCATGGTAACACATAGTTCATGTCTTACATTAGCATTTCCACCATTCCACTATTCACTTTTTCATTATATAAATATTTTATCAGTTAAAACTGATTTCCAAGTGTCTGGTCCCAGGGGTTTTCAGAGTTGTGAGTCGCTGCCATGTGACAGATGTGTGTGAATACAGTAAAGGCTGCTAGAATGCAAATTAAATGTCATTTTAGTACCAGCTGATTGCCTCGCTGTGTTTTCACTAGTGGTCCGTCATCAAAAAACACTCCAAGACTCCCTCGGACGGAGACGCTCGAATGTCAATAAGGAGGACTTTCCTCCACCTACACAAACACTCACTAACCCCATCCCCATCCTCCCCCTCCCTCCCTCCTCTCCCTCCTCTCTGAAATATCATCACGCTGCAAGGCAAAGTTCTAGTGACATTTAATTAGGGAGTTTTCATCTCATGTTGGGGTCCGACGAAAGAACATGCTCTCAGCTGACTTTTTAGCGTTGTTTGTTCACTGTTAAATACTCTTCAATCAATCTAACCCTGTCTTGTGTCTGTTTCTAATTCAACAGTTTGTGTGCTGTACACTCAAGGAATAGCCAACAGGGAATGGAGAGAGGTGAGTACAGGGGTGGGCTGGCGGGGGAATGATTTATAACCACTGGAAGTTTCCAATGACCTTAAACGGCAGCAATGCAGCATTTCAGGAAGTCATATTGAAGGAATACAATGAGTTTTAGGGAGGCCAGCCTGTGAGCCATCTTACAGTATCTCTTAAATGATAAGGCAAGTAATGCTGGGTTTTTTTGTCCTCGGAAATGCTAGGTCAAGCCTGTTGGGTCAGTGTGTTGGTTTGAATTTATCACATTTAACCCAGCTCATTCTTGTTGTTTTGTTAACTATTTTTGTGCTGAGCATGTCCTCGGACATTCATGTTAAAATGTTTGTGTGACAAAAATAGATGAAGTGTATGCGATATAAACTAAAAGGTCTTTACGGGTCCTGTCAGTTCCTTGTAAATGAGACCCAACCCGGGACCCGAGTTGTCCAAATTATATTAATTGTACATTATATTTATTGTTTTATCTTCGGGTTGTCTGACAATCCTTGGGTCTCTTTTAGATCAGGAGCTCGTTTCATAAAAGCGGTTTGTAAGCACTGCTTACATGCAGATTGCAAATAGTAGTCAGCTTCAGGTGAACTTAAGCATGGTATTGGACATTTAGCATTTAACATGTAGGATGTTAGTGTGCTAACACTGTCAAGAGATTTGATTTGAGATTTTTGTCACATTATTGGTAAGTAACGTACTTAAACATATTCAGATTTTGTTGCTAAGTTCTTTTTTAAACATTGAAAAAAAATTCTGTGACACAGTGTCCACAACACAAAGCTAGTATTTATTACAGGACTGTATTACTGGATTGTATTACATTATACAGGGCTTTAAATTCTTCTGGTCTCTGGTGTTTTTCTGGTGTGTAGTTTGTTGAATGAGTCAGTAATCAAACATCACCTTTCTCATTTCTCTTGTAGTTTGGCAGGACAGAAGTCATTGACAACACCCTCAACCCTGACTTTGTCCGCAAATTCATCCTGGACTATTTCTTTGAGGAGAGGCAGAATCTACGCTTTGACCTGTGAGTTAACTGTTGACTTATGCGTGTTGGTGTGTTTGTTTTTGTGTATTTGTGTGTGTTGTGCAGGCGTGGGTGAGAGTACTGCTCTGTGTGGAGCAAAGTTGAGCTAAGACTGAAATATTCATGGTCTGTGCAGAGGGAAATGTAAGTCTTCTCCCTTTTAAATAAAAGACAAGTTTTCATGCCAGTTTTTCACCAGCATTTCCATTTGAATTCCTCCCATTCATACAATGCTTTGAGACAAAATAGGGCCATGTGCACACAGTGAATCAAACACATTGTGCATTTTATGATGATTATGATTCATTTTTTGTATTGGTCATTTCAGTATTGGTCACCTCGGTATCCAGTGAAAAGACTAGTTTGTCCTCACAGTAGTATGTTAAAGGGATCATCAAGCTAACGGTTTTAAATCCTGTGAAAGTCAATAAATTTTAGGTGATCAAGCCTCTGAACTCCCGCCTCAGTCAACACAACGACATTATTTTTTAATAAATTTTAGTCATGTTTTAGGATGCTATGCAAAACAAAAAAGCCCTTATGAAAGTAACAAACTACCTCCTTTCAACAGCAGGTGCAGGAGGTTGCTCGGTCCTAATCCTTTTAGACCGAAGTGCGGCTTTTGACACAGTTGATCATACAATTTTAATTGAATGCCTTAAGCATGGGGTGGATATCTCTGGGTCAGCTCGGCTGAGTTTTCTCAGACCATACCGCTCAAATTGAACCTGCTCTGTTAAAACAGACGATTCTTCAGCTTCCACAGCCTCTGGTGTCCCTCGGAGCTCATTTTGAGGCCTCATCATGTTCTCGCCCTTAGTGCATTTTTTTTGTAGTATCATTTATAAACATAATTTGTATTTATAATATGTATTTTCATTAATATTCAGGAGATTCCCTTCTGTATTCATTTGTGTTGCATGAGGCAACACTCTTTTAAAAAGTGATATCAAGAGTTGGATGTTCCTAAACTTTCTAACCCTCAAAATGACTTCCTAAAGTTTTGTCACTTTGTTCATCCAGTGAACTGAAATCTGTGACACAGTAGTGACTTTTGAAGGTCATACTGCACTAATAATAATAGCTAATAACTTTCCAAGATCATAATTTAGTCAGAGAATGTCAAGGAATTGACCATTTATAGCAAAGGGATATAGAGTTGGATTTGGCGGAAAAGAGGGAGCTCTGAAAGAATCTGAGCAGCAAGCATTTTGTGCTTTAATAATGGCATGAACATTATTTCTTAGTTAAATCAACAATACCGAAAATATAGCACATAAGGTGGAGGTAATAATGTAAATTGTTGCTAAGCTGTTTTTTGACTTGAAGTCATTGAAGCGGTCAGACAGGTTGTGTAATCTAGCTGGTTGCTAATTCGGCTTATTGGTTAGAAAGTGACTGAGCCGTGCATGTGATGTGATTGACATACACTTAGAAAATTGTCCTCATTGGGTCATTAGGTTCAGATGTTTTGAGACTGTATATAAAGATGGACGACATGACAGCTCCCCAAAAGTGAAGCCAAAACATCTCAACAAGGGGGTGCGAAGTCGTGATTGACAATTTGTGGTGTGCTCGCGATTTAGTCGAGTGGGTGTATGGGCGGGACCTCGAGCCGCGGATCACTACTGCACAGACTCTGGCTCCATGCACAAGATGGCAGCGCTTGTGTCTGCGATATTTTGGCTTCATTTTTGTACAGTGGGAGGAAGTGGAGACACATCTATGATTGAGACTGACAACACTCCCAATGCATTCTGGTGTATTACTGAAAAGCATTTATTGCAGCTACTAACAGAATGTTTACATGTTCTCTTGTCCACATCAGATACACCTGTATTCTGAGTCACAGTGCTGTTAAAAGTTATATTTCCTCACGTAGCCCTAAAAGTCAAGCTGTCCAAGTAATTATGATAATCTGGATTTTTCTCTATTGTGTTCCAGCCTTACACACATTCACTGTATTTTCCCATGATAGCTCATGAAATATGGAATGGCTCTTTTGTTTGTTTACTTGTTGGCCTGTCAGCAGGGCCACACGCTGCTTACAAGCTGTGGGAGGTTACAGTGAAGGTCAAGGAGAGACGCTAGCTGTTGGTTGTGTATGTGTGTGTGTGTCAGTGTGTGTGCATGCAGTGCATTGTATTGTATTTAAGTTGTATATACACTCTGGGTTGATATGTGTATACGTTTAGGCACGTAAGCATGTGTGTTCAGGCTTTTGTTTGTACTTTTATGGAAGTACAGTGTGTTTGTATAGAGGGATATGTGTGTGTGTGTGTGTATGAATCTGAGCATATGTGTGTTTGGACATTTGTTTTTTAATGGCATGTGTGTGTGTGTGTTTATGCATTTTCATTTCTGTTCATGTGAGCATGCCTGTTTTGTTTTGCTTTTTGCTTTTTATGTGCTTGGCAAGGCAAGTATGAATAATTGGTGTGATATTTTGGGTGTGTGCATATGGTTTTATTGTGTGCGCGTGTGTGTGTGTGTGTGTGT